>JAQZBX010021607.1:0-32150 GCA_029593785.1 Cabassous unicinctus
TAAATGATCCTATATCTAGAAAACCCAAAAAAATCCTCAACAAAGCTACTAGAACTAATATCAATTTCAGCAAAGTGGTGGGATACAAGATTAACAAAAAATCAGTGGCAATGCAATACGCTACTAATGAGCAATCTGAGCAGGAAGTCAGAAAAAAATTCCATTTATGATAGTGACTAAAAAATGAAACATTTAGGAATAAACTTAACCAAAAGTATAAAGATCCTTGTTTATTTTGTGTTTTGTTTGATTTTGTGGAGGAAATGGTCTCTGCAAGTCCCCTTCCCAGGCTGGGACAGGAGCATCTTCAAGAACCAGAGGGAAGCACAAAGGCCTAAGGTTAGCTGTGAGGCAAAAGCGCCCTTCACAACAGAGCCTGGAGGTTTCTGCATCTGCCTGAGCAATTGAGGCCAGGACCTTGCCCCTGCCTGTCTTAGCTCTGGCTGGGGGAGAGGGGAGGAAGTTGGACCTGCAGGGGCTCAGGGGAAGGGCAGCAGCAAGAAGCAAGCTCTGAGGGTCTTCCCGACAACCAGGCAGTATATTCAAGTGTAAGGTGAACCCTTTGGTGTGTAGGGGGACTGTGGGCACCCCAAAAGCCTGGCCCCTACCCTGAAACTTTGGCAGAGCACCCCCTTCACTGCTTAACCTATGAGTTGGGGGAGAGGGGCTGTTAGTTCAGCCAGGAGGCCCGGTTTCTCAGAAAGTATATGAATTGACACTGGTTCTTTCCATAAAAGGAAGGGAAGGGAAGGGAAGGGAAGGGAAGGGAAGGGAAGTGAAGTGAAGGGAAGGGAAGGGAAAGGAAGGGAAAGGAAGGGAAGGGAAGGAAGGGAAGGGATAAAATAGCAGCATGCCACGCCTACCATGACCAAGGCCTGGTAGTTGATGGGTCCTGGAGGGGCCAGGGTTGAGTTTCTTCTACTTCTTACTACCCCTCACTTCTAACTGTACCTGTCACTCCCAGACATGCTATGGCCCGGTGGCTGGGCCCCCGGCATCGAGGGGGTGGGCAAGTCTTCATTTCATATCCTAGTGCTGTGGGGCTTAAGTGGTCCAGAGTCCCCTAGCTCCCATACTACGTGGTGTTGCTGGGGATGGACATGGGCAAGGCCATGGAGATGGCTTGTTGCCAATGGTGAACTGGCTGTTGACCACCTAGTGGGCACTTGAGTCACCACCATGGCTGCCATGGGCGCCGGAGTCTTGGACAATCCCCGTGCTCATTGTGGAGCTCATCTGAGAGTGGGTGTGATTGACAATCCCCGTGTTCTCTAAAGGAATCAGCATGTAGTGGCCCTCTCTGGAGCCACTGGTGATAACACTACTCAGGTCATAGGCGGTCAGCATCCCAGCCAAACCATCCCACTGCTGCCAGAGTTTCACATGTTCTTGGAGGGGACGTGTAGTAGGAGCCAGTGGGAAGCTAGGGCGTCCTTTCTGTGTATCTATAGAAGGAGTTTTTCAGGTTCATGCAGTTACTGAACTTGGAGACTGTCTGGTTGATGCTCACTTCTATAGTCAAGTGATTTTTGACAATTCTGCCAAGTCCACCCAGCTGACAAAGATGAAGTTATCAATAAATGGTCCTGTGATAAGTGGTATCCATATCCAAAAAAAAAAGAGGACACCTATGTCACCCCTTATACAAAAAACACAAGAAAACCAATTTTAAAAAATGGACAAAAGACTTGAATAGACATTTTTTTTCAAACAGAAAATACAAATGGCCAAAAAGCACATGATAAAAGGTTCAACATCACTAGATATTCGGGAAATGCACATCAAAATTATGAGATAGCATTTCATACCTTATAGAATGGCCTTTATTAAAAGAAGGAGAAGGAGAAGGAGGAGAAGAAAAATAAGAAGACACCAAAAGTGCTGGAGTGGATGTGAAGAAATAGAAACATTCCTTCTCTGTTGGTGGCATATAGAATTGCTGTATGATTCAGCCATTTTGTTGCTAGGAATATATTCAGAAGAACTGAAAGGAAGTATGTGAACTGACATTTGTACACTGATGTTCATAGCAACATTTATCACAATTGCTAAAATATGGAAACAGCCCAAGTGTCCATCAACCCATGATTGGATAAACCAAATTTGGTCCATACATATATAATGGAATACTATTCAGCTGTAAGAAGAAATGAAACTGGGATGCATATGACAACAGGGATGAATCTTGAGGACATTATACTGCATGAAAAAAGTCAGACACAAAAGAACAAATATTGTATGTTCTCACTAATATGAGCTAAATCCTATGAGCAAACTCACAGAGTTTAGCTCTAGAGTGTAAGTTTCTGGGAGATACAATGTGGGTTGAGAATGGGAGCTGATGCTTAATGTATCTAGAAGTTTTAATAAGGTTAATTGTAATAGTGTGGTGATGAATAGAGTTGATGGTAATACAATATTATGAATTTAAGTAACACTGCTGATTTATAAATGTGATTGTGGCTAAAAGGGGTAGTCTGTGGATGTAAATGTCAATTAAAAGGAAGTTAGAAAATAATCTGGGGTGTGTATAACATAGTGATTCTGGTGGTGGATGAAGATTGTGGTTAATAATATAAATATAAGAATGCACTTTTTTCACAAAGTGTTAAGAATTTGGTGATACAAGGAAAACTACAACTAATATAACTTATGGATGATAATCATGTTATATTTTTGTAGCAATGGCAACAATATAGCAATCTTAAGGGACAACCATAGAGAGTATAAGGTTTTATGGGATTTTTCCTTTTGGAGTAATGAATATGTCCTAAAATGGACATTTGAGATGATGACAGTACAACTTTGTGAAGTTAATGAGGACCACTGAGTGTAGATTTTGAATCGATTATACAAAGCATGGTAAGCATGGTACTGTATAGCACAGTGAGTCCTGTGGTGGAAGATGGACTGCAGTTAATAAAACTAACATGAGTATGTTCCCTAATGAACTATACAAATATATAATAAAATACAGAATGTTATTAACCAAGTGAATCAGGGAAAAATACACTAAATGTAAGATACGGGCTATAGTTAGTAGTAATTAATTGATGATGACCTTTCATAATTGATAACAAATGTTTCAAAACAATACAAAGAGTTGGTGGAGTGGTGATGAATGGAAGCTTTGTATAATGCTACGCATATTTTCTTTGTGTGTTTTCTTTTTTTTTTAACTTTATTTTGTACATTTAATAATTGAAAATATAAACAATTAAAAGCTAAAAAAACCCACAGTTTAATAAAAACATAAATTTCTCAAATAAATGTACTGGATACATATAAATTTTAATTTTAATTTTTAATCATATAATATATTACACAATATACTTGGTTCATAGAAATGCAATCATACAATATTTGTACTTTTGTGTCTGGCTTGCTTCGCTCAACATAATGTCCTCCAGGTTAAACCATGTTGTCATATGCTTTATGGCTTCATTTCTTCTTTACAGCTGCATAAAATTCCATCGTGTGAATACACCACACTTTGTTTATCCATTCATCTGTTGAGGGACACCTAGGTTGTTTCCAACTTTTGGCAATCATGAAGAAATGTCACTATGAACATCGGTATGCAGATGTCTGTAAGTGTCACTGCTCTCAGTTCTTCTGGGTATATACCCAGTAGTGGTATTGCAGGGTCATGTGGCAAGTCTATAATCAACTTCTTTAGCAACTGCCAAAGAGCTCTCCACAGTGGCTGTACCATTCTGCATTCCCACCAACATTGAATAAATGTTTCTATCTCTCCACATCCTCTCCATCACTTGTAGTTCTCTGTCTTTTTAATAGTGGCCATCCTGATACATGTGAAATGATATCTCATTGTAGTTTTGATATGCATTCCCTTAATCATTAGTGATGTTAAGCATTTCTTCATGTGTTTTTTTGCCATTTCTATTTTTTCTTTGAACAAATGTCTATTCAAGTCTTTTGCCCATTTTTTAATTAGGTCATTTGTCTTTTTATTGTTGAGTTGTAACCTCTATTTATATATTCTGGATATTAGCTGTTATCTAACAAGTGATTTCCAAATATTTTTTCCCATTGAGTTGGCTTCCTTTGCACCCTTTCAACAAAGTCCTGTGAGGTGCAAAAGTGTTTAATTTAATTTTGAGGAGGTCCCATTTATCTATTTTTTTTGTTGTTGTTGCACATGCTTTGGGTATAAGGTCCAAGAAACCATGATCTACTACAGGTCTTGAAGAAGTTTTCCAACATTTTCTTCTAGTAATTGTTTAATCCTTTTTGAGTTGATCCTTGAATAGGCAGTGAGATAGAGGTACTCCTTCATTCTTTTGTTTGTAGATATCCAGTTTTCCTAGCACCATTTGTTGAAAAGACTCTTTTCCCATTAGCATGGGCTTGGTAGGTTTGTCAAAAACCACCTGACTGTACAGGTGAGGATTTCTTTCTGGGCTCTCAATTCTATTCCACGGATTGATGCATCTATCTTTATGCCAGTACCATGCTGTTTTGACCACTGTAGATTTGTAATAAGTTTCAGGGTCAGGCAGCAAAATTCCTCCCACATTGTTCTTCTTTTTAGAATGCTTTTGGCTATTCGAATGCACTTTCCCTTCCATATGAATTTGGTAATTGCCTTTTCTTTTTCTGTAAAGTAAGCTGTTGGGATTCTGATTGGTATTGCATTGAATGTATAAATCAATTTAGGTAAGATTAACATCTTCACGATATTTATTCTTCCAATCCATGAACATGGAATTTCTTTCCATTTGTTCAGGTCTTTTAAAATTTCTTTCAGCATTGTTTTGTAGTTTTCTGCATATAGGTCCTATACTGTTTTGGTTAAATTAACTCCTAGTTATTTGAGTATTTTTATTGCTATTGAAAATGGAATTTCCCCCTAATTCCCTGCTCAGATTTTTCAATACTCGTGTACAAAAACATAACTGATTTTTGCATGTTGATCTCATATTCTCCCACTTTGCTGAACTCATTTATTAGCTCAAGTAGCTTTGAAATGGATACTTTAGGATTTTCTAAGTACAGGATCATGTCATCTGCAAAAAGAGAGAGTTTTACTTCTTCTTTTCCTATTTGGATGCCTTTAATTTTTTTTTTTCTTATCTAATTGCACTAGCTAGAACTTCTAGTACAATGTTGAATAACAATGGTGACAGTGGGCATTCTTGTCTTGTTCCTTAGAGGGTAAGCTTTCAACCTTTCCCCATAGATTATGATGTTGGCTGCGGGTTTTTCATATACGCCTTTTATCATATGGAGGAATTTTCCTTCTATTATATCTTTTGAAGTGTTTTTATCAAAAAAGGATGCTGGATTTTGTCGAATGCCTTTTTGGCATCGATTCAGATGATCATGTGTCCTTTTTTCTTTCAATTTGTTACTGTGGTTCATTATGTTTGTTGATTTTCTTATGTTGAATCAGCCTTGCGTACTAGAAATAAATCCCACTTGGTCGTGATATGCTGTTGGGTTTGATTTGCAAGTATTTTGTTGAGAATGTTTGCATCTATGTTCATTAGAGAGATTGGTCTGTAATTTTATTTTCTTGTAGTATCTTTATCTGGCTTTGGTATTAGAGTGAAGTTGGCTTCATAAAATGTGCTCAGTAATTTTCCCTCCTCTTCAATTTTTTGGAAGAGTTTAAACAGGATTGGTGATAATTCTTTTCAAATGCTTGGTAGAATTCACCTGTGAAGTAATCTGGTCCTGGATTTTCTTTGCTGGGAGATTTTTGATGATGGATTCAATCTCCTTAAATGTGATTTGTTTGTGAAGTTCTTGTATTTCTTGTAGCATCAGTGTGAGTTCATTGTGCATTTCTAGGAATTTGTCCATTTCATCTAGGTTGTCTAGTTTTTGGCATACAGTTTCTCATAAGAATCTTTTATGAGTCTTTTTATTTCTGTGGGGTCAGTTGTAACTTTCCGCCTTTCATTTCTCATTGTACTTATTTGATTTTTCTCTCTTTTTATCTTTGTTAGTATAGCCAGAGGTTTGTCAATTTTATTTATCTTCTCCAAGAACCAGCTTTTGGTTTTGTTGATTTTCTCTATTGTTTTTATGCTCTCATTTTCATTTATTTCTGCTCTAATCTTTATTATTTCTTTCCTTCTCCATGCTTTGGGATTGGTTTGTGTTCTTTTTATAGTTTCTTTAGTTGTTTAGTTAAATCTTTGAGTTTAGCTCTTTCTTGTTGTTTAATATAGGCATTTAGGGCTATAAATTTCCCTCTCTAGACTGCCTTTGCAGTAACCCATAAGTTTTGATAAGTTATGTTCTCATTTTCATTTGTCTCAGTATTTTTACTGATTTCACTTGCAAATCCTTCGTTGACCCACTGCTTATTTAGGAGTGTGTTGTTCAGCCTCCACACATTTGCAAATTTACTTTTTTACTGTTTATTATTGATTTCCAGTTTCCTTCCCTTATGATCTCAGAAGGTATTTATTATAAATTCAAACTTTTTATATTTATTGAGAGCTGTATTGTGCTCTAACATGTGGTCTATCCTGGAGAAATATCCATGGGCACCTGAGAAAAATGTATAACCCATAGAGTTTGGATACCGCATTCTGTACATGTTTGTTAGGTCTAACTCCTTTATCATGTTGTTCAAGTTCTGTTTACTTGTTGATCTTCTGTCTAGCTGTTCTATCTAATGATGTGAGTGGTGTGCTGAAGTCTCCTATGTTTATTGTAGAGATGTCTATTTCTACCTTCAGTTTTGCCAGAGTTCATCTTATGTATTTTGGGGCACCCTGGTTAGATGCCTAGACATTTATGACTGTTACATCTTCCTGGTGGTTTGTTGCTTTTATTAATATATAATGGCTTTCTGTATCTCTTATAACTTCTTTTGCATTTGAAGCCTGTTTTGTCTGATATTAATATAGCTACCCCTGCTCTTTTCTGATTACTATTCATGTGGAATATCTTTTTCCGACCTTTCACTTTCAGCCAGTTTGTATCCCTGGGTATAAAGTAAGTTTGTTGTAAGCAGCATATGGATGGCTCATGCTATTTTATCCATGCTGGCAGCCTATATTTTTTGATTGGGGAGTTTAATGCATTCACATTCAATGATATTACTGTAAATGCACTATTTGATTCCTCCATTTTTTTCTGTGGTTTTCATATGTCATATCTTATTTTTGTCTATATTTTTACTCCATTGATTATCCTTTCTGCTTTTCTTTCTTCTATACTATCCTTCAAGCCTGTCTTTCCTGTCTTTTGCTTTCAGATTCTAAGGCTTCCTTTAATATTTCTTGCAAAGGCGTGTTCTTTTTTCCAAACTCTCTTAGTTTCTGTTTGTATGTGAATATTTTATACTCACCTTCATATTTGAAGGACAATTTTGCTGAATAAAGAATTATTGGCTGGTGGTTTTTCTCTTTCAGAATTTTTATTGTATCATACCACTGTCTTCTTGTCTCCATGGTTTCTGAAGAGAAATCTGCACTAAGTTTTACTGGATGTCCCTTGTACGTGGTGATTTTCTTCTCCCTTGGTGCTCAGAGAATTTTCTCTTTATCTTTGCCATTTGACATTCTGAGTAGTAGGTGTCTTGGAGAAGGTCTATTCAGATTTATTCTGATTGGAGTACAGTGTGCTTCTTGGACCTGTAAGTTCATTTCTTTTGTGAGAGTTGAGAAACTTTCAGGTATTATTTCCTCAAATACCCTTTCTGACCCTTTTCCCTTTTCTTCTTCTGTAACTCCTGTGACCAGTATGTTTTTGCATTTTGTGTTGTCATTTAACTCCTAGTTCCTGCTCAATTTTTCCCTTTCTTTCTCTCTCTGTTCTTTTCTTTCTTCAATTTTGGTTTCTCTGTCTCCAATATCATGCATTCTTTCTTCTATCATTTCAAACCTGCTTTTGTATGCCTCAAATGTGCTTTTGATCTCGCCTATTGTGTCTTTCATTCCCATAAGCTCTGTTACTTTTCTGTTCAGGATTTCACATTCTTCGTTGCACTCTCTCAATGTCTTCTTGATGTCATTTATCACTTTAACCATATTGTCTTTCAACTCATTAATTTGATTTTGAAAATTTGTGCACATCTTGCTGATTAGTTCTCTCAAATTTTGCATCTCTTCTGAGGCTTTGATATATTCCTTTTCTTGGGCCATGTCTTCTATTTTCTCAGTATGGCTTGTAATTTTTTGCTGATATCTAGGCATCTGATTAGGATGTAGTTTACTCAGATGCTCAATTCCTTTCTTTTTTGTAGGGATTTCCCTGCAGGATGCTGTGTGTTACCACTGCTCTTTGATTCTTGGCTCAACCTGGATTGTTAGTACTGTCTTGCTGGTTGCTCAAAACTGGACACTGGACCCAGTAATTGGTTGTAGAGTCTCTTCCTAGGGTTTTTGGGAAGGGAGGCTATAGAGACCGGAAAAAGCCTCACCTACTTATTTTTAATTTTCTTGCATGCACTTCTTTGGTCTGCAGGCAGATAGTGATCTTTGAGAACTCTCAGTTCAATTCCTGGTCAGAGTGTACTTGTTGCAACACAGACCAGATTAATTTGATAGAGCTTCCCTTCTGGAGGCTATGAGCCTTGTAATTCAAATTTTCTTTCAGAGAGTTCTCTGACCTTCTCTGGCAGGCCCCACCTTTTTCCCATGTTGGAAATATTTCTACTCTCCTCTGAGTCCTCAACATTCAGTCTCTGTTAGCAGAAGAATAGATTGGGAAGGTTGTATTTCTTTAGGCCCTTACGGGCTCCCAAGGCAAATAATTGCTCAGTCCCACCCAGCCTGGAAGGACTTCTGGGACACAGCAGACCAAATTTGTGAGTCAAAAGCTGAGACAGCCTTACGTTGAGACCCTCTCTCTCCCCTTTCCTTGGGCATCCTCAACAGTTAGTCCTAGCTAGAAGAAAGAAAGAGTGTGAGGGTCGTCCTTTGGCAGCTCCCAGGGCAAACCACTGTGTGGTCCCACCTGCCCTGGAAGGGCTTGTGGGAGACACCAGACCAAATTAGTGGGTCAGAAGCTGAGTCAGCCTTAGGCTGTGTCCTTCTCTCTCCCCTTTCTTGGAGTGATAGATCCCTGGAGCCCCCTTTGTCTGTAGTTGCAGGCCCAGAGTTCCAAGTATTCTGAAGTGTCTTTAGTGTGGGGGATGGTGCTGGCAGCAGTAGCCACTGGTTTCAAATCACAGTTCTGTTGTTGCAATTTCCCTCCTTTTCCTTGTCTCCTCTGGGCGGTGTCTAGCCTTTGCCTGGTGTCCCAAACCCTAGAAGATCTTTTTGTAGACTTTTTCTGCCTATCCTCTAGCTATTTTTCTGGAGGAGAAGACAGTCCCGTATCTTTCTAGTCTGCCATCTTCCCAGAAGTCCCCCTGTGAGTTTTCAACAATTGTTATACACTTATTTTTTCTGTATGTTCATGTATGAATGACATATTTTTATAAAATTTGAAAAATATGCAATGTTGTGAATCATAAGTTCATCATACCACACATTATTTGCACAGGAACTGAAACGATTTTTATCAATGATTTAGATATATCTGGTTTAGGTTACCTCAGATAGCAAATTTGACTGTATGACTTCATTATTATTCTATACTTCCTTTCGCACATGTGCAAACTGGATCACAATTTCCACCTCACAAGAAAATTGTGTAGATTTAACTGAATGAGAGAACGTCTGTGTAGTACTTAAGGAAATCCTCAGAAAATGAGAGTTTTTGATTATTTAATAAAATCACTAATAAAGGCTATCAAAGGAACCCCACCCCTCATATTAGGCAGGTGAAGAAATGAGGAAAGGACATTAGGCAGTGTTGGCCATTCCCGTCTTCATCAAAACTTTCTACATTTGTCTTTGGGGCTGACCCTTTTCTGGTTATCCTCTTATCCCCCTAGCCACACCTGAAAGTTCTTAGCCTTTCAACATTTTCCTTTTCTCCAGCACAAAATGCAAGGATGTTTTAGTCCTGGAATACTTACGCAGTGAATCTACAGTCTCTCCCTCAATTTCACAACTCTCACCATGCTTATCAAACCATTTCTATGCTGATGTCTCCAGCTTGGATCTAAAAATTGAGTTCTAGACTGACTGGAAAATAACAAGTGTCTCATTTGATATCTTCAATTGATCATATAATATATATCTCCAAGCTTCAATTGTACTAAACAAATAACGTGGTCCCCCTCCCCCACCTCAGACCCATCCCATTTGCCCCTTAAACTTGCTCCTTTATTGGCATCCTCCAGGTCACGATAAGTTAGCAGGCAGAGAAAAACCCAAGATTTCAGCAATGATGTCTATCTGTCCTTCACTCCTCTCATCAGCAAATAATGTTTGCTTCAAACTCTATACTAGGTTTTGTTAAGAGCTATTTATTTAAAATTTTGATGTGATAATTTTCCTGTCAGTATATTTAAAAAAAAATAGCTATCCTCTACTGTTATATTCTTTAATATTTTCAGGGGAATCGATATGTCCTACGATGTTTGTAGTAAAAATAATATTATGGGTATGGGAAGAGTATAATATCAACAAAATAAAATAGACCATGATGATTGCTGACACTATGTGACTGATTAGTCTATGAGGGGTGTATTAAAGTAGTAGCATTTTTTCTTCTTTAAATTTTCCATTAAAAAGTTAAAATATGCAAGCTTAGAAATCTTTCCCAAATTGACCCACTGTTATTGCTAGTAACTTTCCAAGTTACCATCATCTGTTCCTTGGAATCCAAAAAGGAATACTTAGAAGTAAGCAGTGTTCAGTTATACAGTGTGTAAGATACTATACTATATGAAAATTAATATTAACCTCATATATAAAGATTGCAATGTTTATGGATTCAATTCTGTTAGTATAAATAGATTGAATTTGTATGCATTAACTATATTTTTTACTGAGTATATCAGTTCATCTTCATATGTGTTTGATTTATGTATTTTCTAAAAGGAGATTTAAATACATATTTCAATATGTTAACAATGATCTAGTTTCAGTAATTTATGTTTTTTCCTTTCAAATTAAAGAGAAAGAAAGCACTTCTTTTTAAAAGAAGAAACATAATAAGACACTTAAAGTTGATCTAATGCTGGATCTTAATCTTATCATCTTGAGGTTTCTGAATACAAAACCAAAACATCATTATATCCCAGATAATAACAGTTTACACATTTGGCCTGAGATCTGAGAAATTTGATTCAGTCCTGCATTCCTGGGATGTGGAATTTGGAGAAAAGTCTGAAATGACAATGTGGGTTTTTAAGAAGCCTATTCCAATAAGAGAAAGAAACAACCATGAGTTCAGATTAGAACTGGAAAAATTGACAGTTGTATAGTGACTATGTTTCACTGGGTAATGTTCTAATACGTCTTGAAGAGCTTTGAATTAATATATAACTTTCATGATGAAGAACCTGCCTGAGCTTCTGTCTACCATATATAAATATTCATATGTATTTTAAGAATTAATAAGATATATTTTATGGCATTTAATACCAGTTGTTATGTGGACTATAAATAACTTATATCCTTCCCATCTTTTCATCAAATACACAAGCTCATTTCTTCCTGAGGACTCTTTTTAAAACCTAGGTCTCAAGTATTTTCTATGTCTCTAATACCCATACAGTCTCTTTGAATGACTGGAAAGCATGGTAAAAGATTGATAAAAGAAAACTTTTTATTGACATGAAAATTAGGACCTCAGGGCTTTATTGAGTGATTCATGAATCAGGCAACATCCCAGCCAGAAAGTATATAGGAGCTCCAAAGATGTTTAGAAAGTGCAGGGGTTATAGGGACAGGCTTCTGCAACCAAAAAGGAAACTAAGAGGGAAAGTGACTCCATTGACTGTATTAGATATTATCCATATTTGTTTAATATCAAGCCAGAACATCCAGGGCACACATACCTAACTAGCTGGCAGATTATGATTGCTTGGTCTTTGATTTCAGGTTCCAGGAGATCTAACCACTCACAAGAAAGAGAATCTAAGTTAAGTTTCACTTTGTTGGCTAGGAGCTTAGCATGAGCGACTGCATTTTGGTCCTATGTGCATTACCTAACAATTTCCACACTTTTGATCTGGCTCTCAGCCACTGAGAGCTGTGATCAAAATTTAAGGCATACGTACCCTGCTCATTTACTGCGTAGTTTCAGAGTAGTATTCACAGGTCATAATGCTAAGCTTATAGTTGTGATGCCAGTGTCTCTTTGTACATCTTTTTCTTGTTTTGCATATACCATTTGCTGATTTACAGGCAACTAGTTCCACTCATTTAAAACTCTTGAGAAAACAGTACACCAGGAAAACTATCATGATCATTAAGAGCAGTAAAATGCTCAATGTTTGGAGTAGGCTCCTAAGCCAAGTTTCCCATAACCTAAATCAGTTGAAATCAAAGAGATCATAAAAGGACCATGAGGAATGTCTTCCTGTTAAAGTTATGTGACCTGTTTAATTATTTCATGTAATTGTGTCACAATTTCTCCAGAAGAGCTTATCCAGTACAATAGACAACTGACAATTAGTCAAATACAATACTACTGTCTGAAAGAAACTTAGCTAATGAGTCTAATTGCTGTGCAACTATAGCTTTAGGAGTAGAGTCAGTGATTTCTCCCACTCTGATTGGCAGGCTTCTAATCATGAGTTCATTAACATTGGCCACAAAACAATGCAAAAACTATCTGCTAAAAGAGGTATATCAAGACTCAGAAACACTGCCAGGCAAATCATATTTGGCACGATAATGTGAAATGAGGGAAGCAGTCCAATAAGAGGTTTCAGTTTGGCTATGAATTTCTAAGGGGACAGTTAAGAGCTGTAGGTTTCATGCCCTGTCATTGTCAAATGACCCTTACAAGGAGGGGCCAATGCATAGATGTCTTATTTTCTACACAAAGAAAAGTAAATTCTGAAGGGGCACAACACACCCTCAGAGATTTACTAGAGATGCCAGCCAAATGCCAGCAGAAAGTTGCCTGAGCCAGACCCCATCCAGAGTTCATTTGGAATTATTAGATCTAAAGAGATAGGCAAATGGTATGGAAACATGTGTGTCAGACAATGGCTTTGCCATTATTTTTGTCTCAGTGTGAAAATGAAAGGCTTGCTTATTCTGTGCTAGTTAGCATGAAGCAAGGGAAATGAGCTCCTGGATTAGTGATCCTAATTCAATGAAGAGGAAAGAAAGAACAAGAGAGAGTGACATTCACAAAGGTGGTATTTGGGAGCTGAGAGCAATTAGTCATAGGTAAAACAATTGCACCTCCATCATCATGCACAGAATGGGGTTTATAATGAGAAATACAACACTCTGTAAGATTTAGCCCTTTGCAAAGGCCTGGGAGAGCAGACAATGGCCTTGTGTTTCCATTCCAATGTAAGGGCAAAACGTAAAGAAGGAAAAGAAAATAATGCATTATGTGAAAAAGAGAGTCCCTGTGAAGTCTTGATCCATTGCCTTGGGAATATGCAGTCTATCTCATTATGTTGTCTGTTTCACTTCCCGGTTGGTTTGATTTTTAGATCTCCAGGATTCTGGTGGAAACATTTATAGTTGAGAATTGTGGCCCCCTATTTCAACACCTTAGTGTCACAAGTCAGAAGCACTTGCTAGTATTCCTTCAAATGATGTTTTAATGCTGTCTCTTATTGGTGATCTTTTCAGTAGTCACAATCTCTTGTTTCTCAGCCATGATTTTTCATGTGTCACTCATGTGAATCAGGAAAACCATCCTTTTCCCATTGGATATAATCTTTGGCATAGTTCATTATGGATTTGTAATATTGAGTCATGTCATTATGTGACGTAAAGGATCATTTGTCAATTTCATTCCGTACAACAAAGGTCTACCACTGACAATTTCACGTGGGGTGAACTTATGTTTTCCACAGGGAGTATTGCAAACAGTGATTAGAACCAAGGGTAAGATCTTGGGCCAAGGAAGTCCAGTGTCTTCAAGTAACATAGACAGTTTTAGTTTAAATACACTGTTTGTTCTCTCTATCTTGTCAGGTCACTGAGTACGGAAGGAGTGATGATAATGGCACATGATTTGGAATAACTTTGTCAGAGCTTTAATAACTTGTCTAGTAAAGAATACTATAATCACTGGAAATAATGACAGGAAAGCCCCCAAGTGGGAAATTAACACTTAACTGGTACAGATTTTCTGTTTGGGCTTATAGAAAAGTTTTGTACTGGGTGGTAGTGATGGTTGCACATTGTGAATGTAATTAAAACCAGTGAATTATATACTTGAAAGTGATTAAAATGGGAAATTACATGGTACAGAATAAAAATGAAAAAGAAAAATTAGGTATATGTGTTGACATAGGACAAAAAGAAGTGAACAATAAGCAGCTGTATATATTTTGCTCCAGTTTTGATATATAATAAGGGGAATGTAATATAAAAACCGATATAAATCATAATGACATTTTACTTCATATGCATATACTATTTGGGATGGCCATTAATAACAATTTCCTCTAGAAAGGCAAATTGAGGGCAGGTGATTCTTTTCTTTCATATACAGTATATCCTTTCACTATTTAAAATCTTTGATATCATATCTGTGTTCACTGAAGGCATCTGTATTCCTGATTAAAGAAAAAAAATTTTATTATCCTCTAAGTAGATGCCATCCATATAGAAAGGAGGCCAAAACCTTCCTTGTGTTACTCATCTCTCCCTCTGCACTGTAGCTTCCTGATTGTGGGAGAAATTAACCTTGTTTTCTAGACTTCTAGTCTGAAAATTATTTTCAATAAATTTGTTGAAGAAGTAGGTAATGAAAGATCTGTCAATGAATGGGATGACAAGTGGCTGTTGTACATATTAATATGAAGATCCTAAGAAGGACAAGGTCAATAGATGAAGATTCAGGGATTGTCACCACTGGGTATATCTGAAACAGTGTACTGAGCATTTGTTACTGGGGGACTCAAACATGTCAGGCTTACCAGGGGAGTTATTTAAGTTAAAATTCTAGGGTCTCTAAAAGCAAAATTTGGATGCATTCTGCCTAGGGAAGCTTGCTGCTATCCCTGCCTTGGCACTGCCCAGTCATAGTCTCTCATTCCCTTACCCAATTCTCCTACAAACCCCCACCTCCAGAATGAACACAGAGGAAATAGAGTTGCAGCCAAGAAGGCATTTATTTTGTGTGAACCTGTGGAGGTTGAGAACTATGTGGATGAATTTGGGAATCCAGAAGCCACAGCCAAGTACAGATTCTGGAAACAGGTCCTTTTTCAGGGGCAAGATTGAATTAAAACAGCCTGAGTAGGAACTAGTCTAAACTGGTGAACAAAGCCTCGCATCTACTCCCTTGAGGAAAACAATGAGAACTTTCCAAGGTATTCAGTTAACCTTGAAACCAGATCACTTATTTAATTAGAGGGAAAAGTTTCATAAGAAGAATAAAAGAGATGGTGACAAAGGACAATGAGTCAAGTCTTCCATGCCCCTCATGTATAAAATACTATCATTATGATTGAAGTTCACATACAGGTTCTGGCAGTGCACACTTGTACCCACTAAGTAGCCTTGCTGGTCCTCACAGAAGGCACTGAGATGTTTGGAGTGTCCAATGAAATAAAAGAAATGAGATGTTTGGAGTGCCCAATAAAATAAAACCTTGGTGCCAACTGAGGTATACGCTACGGGGGCACCTCTGGGACAGGTGGAAGATGCACAAAAAGTAAAGGTAAGACTATGGCTGAACAGCACTTCTCCACACTTACAACAGTACTCAGATGGGAAGCTAAACTGGGCATCTCACCTCTGATTAAGAAATTTTCTAACTGGGGTCTAATTAGACCCTGTCAATAGGACTTTAACATGCCTATCATACCAGTCTGAAATCCTGGCACACAAGGATACAGATTTGTACAATATTTAAGAGCTATTAACCAAGTAGTAGAGGATATTCATCCAATTGTACCCAATTCATACACTCCTTGTTAATGATTCAGGTGCATATGCTTGGATCATGGTTTTGATCTTAAAAGACTTCTTTTATTGTATTCCCTTACAATGAGAATTGCAAAACCTTTTTGTATTTGAATGGAAAAATCCTGATACCGGGATAAAACAACAATATTTTTAGACTGCATTGCCAAAAGGATTTAAATATATCCTGACTCCTTTTGGACAGACACTGTCTAAGGACTTACAAGGAGTACAACTCCAAGAAGGGTTCTTCCTTCAATATGCTGACGACATACTCATAGCAAGTAAAACTCAAGAAGCCTCAAATCAAAATACAATAATAGCCCTAAAAAGTCTAGCAGACAAACAATAAAAAGTATCCAAAAAAAGGCCAAATAACACAGCCTGTGATAAATACTTGAATTTGAATTGTTGGAAGGGCAATGGGTTCTATTACCCAGCAGAAAGGAAACTCTATGGTGAGTGTACAAATATTAGAATAAAAATTAACTTACAAGGTTTTCAGGTATGGCTGGCTACTACAGGATCTGGATATTAAATTTTAGTCTCATTGCTAAGAAGCTATATGAAGCTTTAAAATGGGAAGGACAATATCATTCTGATTGGACCACAGAATGTTCTCTAGCATTTCAGAAGCTTAAGGACACACTTCTTTCAGCCCCCACCCTAGGATTCTCCAACCTGTTGAAGGATTTTAAACTGTTTGTATGTGAAGGACAAGGCATTGTTTTGAGGGTATTAATATAAGGTTTTGGAGGGGACCTTTGACCAGTGGCTTACTTATAAAAGCAGTTTGATTCCATTGCCCTAGGCTGGTCAGTATGTCTGTGGGCTGTTGCTGCCACCTGTGACCATCTCCAAGAGACAGATAAATTCACATTAGGCTCCCTCACATGATTTTGCATGATACTTTTACCATGTTGCTGCAGAAGGGGTAAATAGTTAACTATGGGCAGATTAAGTAAATATCAAGCTGTGTTACTAATCAACACAAATGATACTTTAAGAAATGTAGAAAAACTCAACCCAGCCGCCTTATTGCCTGCGTTTAATGAAAAGCCAGAAGGGATAACCCCCAGGCACGACTGTTGCATTTAACTTTTTGATGAGGTGTATTCTGGCTGACCAGGATTAACTGACTTCCCACTATCTGATCCAGACTTAGAATTATTCATCAATGGAAGTAGTTAGATGGATCATGGCAAATGAAGAGCAGTCTACTCAGTAGTTACTCTCAAACACTAAAATCAGAAACTTTAACCCCTGGTACTCCAGCACAGAGAGCAAAACTAATTGCTCTCTTACAAGCCTTGCAATTAAGTGTGGGAAAAAGGGCAAATATATATACAGAATCTATATATGCTTTTGTCATCCTACATGCACATAGAGGTGCTTGGAGAGAGTTCGGTTTGCTAAACACTGTGAATAACGATATTAAGCATTTAGACCTGATCCTGCCCTGCTGGATGCAGTTTTACAATGAAAAAAGAGTAGGTTGCCATCCACTGTAAAGAACATCAGTCTCCTAATTGTGCAGACCCTAAAGGCAATGTGCTAACAGGTAAGGCAGCAAAAGAAAGGCAAAAGAAAATCCACCATGTATAACTCTTACTATATTCTGTCTAAAACACATACTGTTACCTCACAGTGAATGGGGACCTCAGCTCAAGAGGCTTGAAAAACCTTGATATTCAGAAAAAGACCTGAATATCTTTAATGGTGTTCTGTGTGTTCTGAACTGGATCCAGGAAGACACCTCTGCTGTGCTGGAAAGGGAGGAGCAGAATATCCCTGGAAGGTGTTGGCAACAGCATTACCAAAGCTTTTGGAGACAAAAGGGGAGCTCCACACCCAGTATTGCGCCAGGATACCAGTGTTGCAAGGCAGGTGAGTGCACCCTGGGCTACAGGGGAGCATGGTCTCAGGGAATGGGGCAGGCCTGTGGGATAGGCACCAAAGTGGGGAAACCAATTAGTCAGAGGCAAGGACAGTGGTGAGCAAACACAGTCTCTTTTTAACCTGCAATTAGCTATGTGGAATTTGTTTCAGTGACAATCAATGATTTTAGGTGGTCCAGAGACTTCAAAGTGATTTTGCCCAACTCTGATCAAATTTAGAGCAGTAAGGAGAAAAATCAATAAATCTAAACACAGTCACCAAAATAAGGAAGGTAAATGCAAATACTCTTCCGAATGTTTTTGATCCTGTGTCATAACAAATTCTTATTGTTTAGAAATAAAATGTTCCAAGAGATGTATCTCAATTTGTTTTCATGCTCACACCAAAGTAAAAGAGATGGGTATGTTATCATCCTCCCCTGTATCACTGAAATGGTGGGGATTAAGCAACCAGCCCCAGATATGAGAGGAGGCCTGTCATCCAACTCACATGACATACAAGTAGATAGGACCCTAATACCTGCCTTGGATTTTCCTCAGTCTTGACTTACATTAATTTGGAGATGTTTCCTGAAATTAAGGGAACAAGGAGAAGGCAGCCATGTTTTGGTCTACTGAGAGAAGGAGAATGAAAGAATGAAAATTAGGGATGAAGCTCAAAGACGGGAGTAAGAGAGAACTTGAATTGGCTAGAATGTGGTTGTGATGTACAAACTGATATCAAAAGGTTAGCCTTTTGGAAACAAAAACACATTTCTAATTATATAATATTGCAATAATATAGAATAGCAGAGAGGCTACAATAGTGAATACCATATACCAAGAAAACTTTTATAATTATGAATTTTCAATCATTATTTCTAGTCTCACCAAGGTTGCTTCATCATTAATTTAAAGCAAATTCATGGGTATCTTATGATTATATCTGAAAACATTTCATTATATACCTTAAAGGATACATTTTTAAATTAACAAAATTAATAACATATAGAATTTCAAAGAGGTAGCAATATTTTTTATTATGATCACATATCCATCTTGCTAATTTGAGCTATAACACACAAAATCGTGTGTTGGAAACTGGAACTAAATTAGGTCATATGTTGCATTTAGTTAGTATGTCTTTTAGGTCTTCTTTAATCTTTCAATTTCCCTAAGGATTGAAGGTGAAGGGATCTGAGAGCTTTGGAATGGAAGGAAATTTGAAAGTAGTGGTTTCAAAAAGAGAATAAGAGAGAAGTTGGCTTGGCTGGAGTGGTTTATCTTTTTAAAAATTATTTTTATT
This sequence comes from Cabassous unicinctus, assembly GCA_029593785.1. Classification (NCBI taxonomy): domain Eukaryota; kingdom Metazoa; phylum Chordata; class Mammalia; order Cingulata; family Chlamyphoridae; genus Cabassous; species Cabassous unicinctus. Next base: position 19,116 of record JAQZBX010021607.1, read on the forward strand.
ATAGAACATATTAAGCATAGAAAATGCTAGAGAAAATAATATTATAAACCCCATGTACACAACAAACCACTTATGTCCCCACTCATCACCACTGGTTATTTTGAAGCAAATCCTAGGCACAGGTTTTAAAGCATAAATATGGTACTCTGTATGTCTCAAGTACAGTTCCTTTTCATAGAATTATCATAATATTACTCTCAGACTTATAAACATTAACCTTTTTATTATCAGAAATCCACTGTCCCAATTGACTTGTAATTATTTTTTGTTTGTTTTGGAAATGCATATGAATAAAATCAGGTAAATTTTTATCATACCTATGTTGTTCATCTCTTTAACATATCTTTTATCCTATCTATGTTCTTCATTGCTTTAACATATATACTCTGTTTTCTTTGCTAGTTTTTGGTTGATGAAATCTGGTCAACTGTGTCATAAAACTACCCCAGTGTGGAATTTGCAAACTATAAATCTGTCATTCGTTTTCATTGCCTTCCTGAAGTAATGGATATTTCCAAACCAAGACAACTACAGATTCAACCTGGAATTATGGTCCAATGAGTATAGGAGAAGTAAGTGAAAAGAGAGCAGTGATATTGACAAGAGGGAGGAACTCCTTCTGGCTGCTGCTTGTAGAGTTGAAGAGAAGAAAGCAGAAACATGCTCGAGTAGCTATAGACTGTTGAAGTCCCTGGGAACTCTACAGACAGCCTCCCAAGAACAAAGAGAGAACACTGAGGTGTCTTTAGCATTTCACATTTCCTAGCTTGTGGAAAACCTGGCCTTTCTGAATAGAGTTTGTCATAGAAATTCCTCATAGAAATTCTCATAGAAGTTGGCTGCCCCATCTGCATGGACTACCTGAGAGATCATGTGACAATTGACTACAGGCATAATTTCTGTGGCTTCTGCATCCAGCAGTGCTAGGAAGACCTAGAGGACATCTTCACCTGTCCTGTCTGACTCTGCCACTGCCACAATGGAAACATCAAGAGGAACACTCAATTATATCACATGACTGAAATTGTGAAGCAAATTCCCACCAGGTGGAACAAGAGGAAACATCAGGAAGAGAAAATCCTGTGTGAGAAACACAATCTTGTTCTGACATTGTACTTCGAGAAAGACCTCAAGCTGTTTTGTGCCCAGTGGAGGGTATCCTGTGACCACCTGGATCACCACCTTAGTAAGCTGTAGCTAGTCATAAGAAGAAACTCAAAAGCTACATTGAGCTTCTGAAAAAGCAAATGGACAATGCTGAAAAAGTATATGAAATCCAATTTTCAAATTCACTTGAGTTGAGGTGGAAGGTGAAAAATTGGAGGAAGGAATTCTACTACAAATTCAAACAATTTAAACATTTCTTGGAAAATGAGCAGGAAGCAATTCATATTGGTCAACTAATTTAAGAGAACGTTATTTAAGAAAAATTAATTGAAAATAAAATGCAAATTTCAGTACAATGTTCATGCTAAAAAATCTAATAAGTGAAAAATTAGAGAAGTGTGTGCAGGATGGCCAGAATTAACTGCCAGGTATTGATAGAATGCACAACATGTATGAGAACCTAAACATCGCTGCCGTATTTTCATATAAATTTACAAAGGAGATTTGAAATATTCCTCCACAATATTTTGGCCAACATATTCAAGATAGATTTGACTGGATCTTCAACTGCCCAACCAATCTTATTATCTCAGAAGACAGAAAAATTGCCATGTTTGGAAAGATGCAAACAAACTATCTTCATAATCCTAGGACACTTACTTTTTACCCATCTATCCTCAGTTCTGAGGAATTTGATGCTGGAAGATATTTTTGGCAGATAGACATAAAAGGCACAGGTAAATGGTCTTCAGGTGCTTGTAAGGACTCTTTCCCCAGAAATGCTCTTATATCACCATCCCCACACAATGGATGCTGGCAAATTCCATTTGCTCCAGACTAGTCCATTTGTTACATGATGTACCATAAACTCCATACCAATTGGACTTTTTCTAGGCTATTAGTTGAGAGAGTTTTCATTTTACAATTTGAGTAACAAATCACATCTGTATACCTTCATTGTAATGGTTAAAGAAAAATGTATGCCCTACTTCTCAGTTGGACCTTCTTCAAAATTTCTTACAATCAGTACGGCCATAGATGAATAGTGAACTTTCAGAAAGATAATTTTGTATATTGTTATTTCTTTGTTCTTGAAGTGTACTTGTAATAATGAGTCTGATTCTATTTTTTATGGTTTGGCTAGTGATATATTTTAAGCCTCACTCCTTTTGTCTTTTTCCTTCATCCAGGTAAGCTAAGAAAATCTGGGTACTGCTTCACTTGGGAAAACAGAAGGGTAAAACCAAGCAAGCGCCTGCCTCTACAGGATTTCTCAGCCCACTTTCATCCCCTAAATACCAAAAAAAATCCAGATCTAATCTCATTTCCCTACTCTTACATCATTTTTGAAAAGGCTTGGGTCTTTCCTTCCCATCCCCTGAAAGCCTCATTATATGAGTAATAAACCCTTTCATAGCCTCTTGTGTGTGTGGCATTATCATTTTTAACATCTGAAAACAATTTGGCGTGGGGGGTACATTTTGCTTTGTAGATGGTGTACATAATAGTATTTAGGATATTAAGCATTCCAAGTTTAAATCTTGGGATATTCTCATTAGGAAGTATGTTGGGTTTTTTGTATTACACTTATTATATTATATTTTTCATTCCCCATCTCTAATGGGGAAGTTGTAGAAATCTACTACACACTCTTTAATATTCTAAAATACAAAAATTTAGAAAAAATAATAATTCCTACTGGTTCTTCAAAAATATCAACTATAAACATAATATATATCATTTGGTTTTACAGGAAGGGTCAATCAATGCTTGAAAACAACAAACAAAATATTTCTACAGAGGTGGATACTAAAAAAAAACCCTCTCATTATATTTAGTGAGAAAGCAAACTACAGAATACTGCACATAGCAAGATCATATTGTAAAAATGAACAGAAACAAAAGAGCTTTAAGGTAATGTATTTATATGCTGAGTTTGGCTTAGAGAGAGGCCACATTTGAGGAACAAGTAGGCTCCCAGGAGGCAACTCTTAGGCACTCTATAATACTAGGCTAAGTTTCAATTTCACGAGAAAAGGTTCATATGCACAGTCATCAATATCAAGGGCCCGACAATGGATCATCCTCCTTCACTAGTCATTGCCCCAGTACTAGGGGTATTGTTGCTGCTCCATTAGAGAATGTGGCAGAGCTCCCCAGGATGGGAATTTGATATTCCTTCAGTTGTTGTGTGAATCTCCACCCACCATGACGATGCCCAATGAACATTTGAACACATTTATATACCTTATATGTATACCCAGGTGAACTTCCTCTCATGTATCCTCTAACACTGTGATCATGAAACAATGAGCTTCTACTGCCACAGTTGTAACCTTTCTGTGATCCAAAATTTCTTCAGAAATGAAGCCAATAAAATAGCCAAATATAATTAATAAGAAAATGAAATAATAATGATAGTTTTAAAAATAAGAAATAAAATACAAATAAATAAATAAAACTAAAAATTGGGGATAATAAAAAATAATGAAACAATATTTTAAAAATTGTTTTGACATTTTGCCTTTCATCACTGTAAGATCTGTTGTCCTATGTGCAGTGACATTTTCTTCCATTTATTGACCCAGTGTCTTACTTTTCTCATTTTGTCCTAAAAGAAGTTTTGGGTTATAGAAAGTCACATACTGAATACATGGAACTCCCATGTACAACTGATGTACAAATATTGAAACATAGCTACCAACCATGGTCAATGGTTTACATTATATTTTATATTTTGGAATATACAATTTTATAAACTTTGATGCAATTCAACATGGCCTGTATCCATCATAGCAAGATCATGTAGACAACTTCCATCACCCCCAAAATGCCCCCACTTTCATGTACTTTTTTTGTCCCTCCTCCTCCCCTTGGGACCCATAGCAACCACCAGGCTTCACTCCTTGAAGGACAGGATTCATAGTTACTTGCAACAACACTGAGTGCTTGACACACTGGTCGGTCCTCCCCTATTAGGCACTGCCTCTTCTCTCTAGAGACTCTCAGCCCTCTATTGAAAACATAGCAGGCTTCCCCAGGATAAGAGTGCATTGCCTTTCTGCTCACTATGTGGGTCTCCGCCTTCTGATATAACACACTACAGCAAGATGAACACTCACACACTCCCTAGAAGCCTGCCCCAGGTCCACCCTATCCCAAATGCCCCCCATGTCCAACACCCAAACCAGTAGCCCTCACTTGCCATATTGCCAAAAAAGTATTCCCAGTATTGCAGTTTCATGACTCCCAAGGATGAGCTTTCCTGGCACGAACTAGCAATGCAACTCAATAAAGACCTGTACCAAAAGGGGGAAAAGGTAAAGACAAATGAGTTTATATGGCTAAGATACTTCAAAGTGAGTCAGGAAGTCATTCCAGAGGTTATGCTTATGCATGTCTCAGAAAGATCTCATTGACTACCAAAATAGATACTACACCAAATAGGGAGGCTCCTGAGGGCTCTGGAGACATCCAGACACTTTAGTCAGGGCAGATATCTCAGGAGTTTGGTGCCTTTCCAGTAGACCTTAGTTTGGAATTTATGCTCCCTACTGTGATAGAGTTGGACTCAGTTGTCATTTCCCTACACATGGCTCTTCTGTCCTTCTATTTGAACCTATAATTAATACTACACTTGGTAGATGTATGTCCAAGAGACTTAAATCTTTGGGCTGTCTGTGTCCCAGCTGGTCCCTGAATCTCAACAGAGTGGCAACACCTACTCTCCAGTTCATTGAACTCATTCAGGACAACTAACAAGGAGGTGATGATGGACAACTACCACACCAAGGAACCGAGAGAGTCTACAAGTGCAAACAAGAGTCCCATTCATTGGTCCCATGGGATCACAGCCTCTTCTCAATTAGAGATGGAGTGGACATCACCATCCCAGAATCCTCAGGATTGGGAAATGAACTATGTACTAAAGTAGACTTAGTGGTATTCTACTATAGATGTATTGTTAGTCTAGCAATGGAAGAAATTACATCATTGATGTGTAGGCAGTGGCCACTGGAGGTTCTGAGGGCAGGAAGAAGGAAAAACAAGTGTAATACTGGGGCATTTTCAGGACATGGGAATTGTCCTGAATGACATTGCAATGATAGATGCAGGCAATTATATATCTTGCCATAACCTAAATTTTGTGGGAGAGAACATAAACTACAATGAAACTTTAATCCATGCTTAGTGGCAATGCTCCAAAATGTTTTTATCAATTGCAGTGAATGTACCTTACTAATGAAGGATGTTGTTAATGTGGGAAAATATGGAAGGTGTGGGGAGTGGGGCATATGGTAATCTCCTAAATTTTTTTGCAACATTTGTGTAATCTAAGTATCTTTTAAAAATAAATAAATAAAAATGAGAGCATTCTTCTGCATTTGTGTATGCCTACTAAGTTTTGAAGGCGCTTACAGGTCCATCAGTCTCTGTTCACTTTTTTTTCATTCTTTATCCTTTCTGCACCTCGGAAAAAATAATTTCAATTGTCTTATCTTTAAGTACACTGATTTTTCTTCTGGCTGCTCCAATATGCAGTTGCATCATTCTTGGGTATTTTTAATTTTTCTTACTATCATCTTCACCTTTATTTCATTCCTTTTCATTTCTATCTCCTCAATGATATTCTCTCATCTTCCATTTTCTGATTTTCTTTTGTTCTTTGTCCATGTTTTCCTTTATCTCTTGGATTTTATTTAGGACAACTTTTTTGAAATATTCCTCTCATATGTCCACAGTCTGACCCTCCTCACTGATGGATTATAATGCTTTACCTTCCTTTTTTCATGGGCCATCATTTTCTCTTTTATTTGCATGCCTTGTAATCTTTGTTGCACATTTAGCATTTTAATATATTAAAGATTTTTGCTGGAATAGAGTCATTTAGGCATCTGATTTTTAATCTTCCATCCAAATAGTGTAATGATAGAGTTTTCATAGAATTCTAGGAGCTATAAAAAGAATAAGAGAAAAGAAGGAAGAAAGAGAAAGAAAAAGGAAAGGAAAAAGGGAAGAAGAAAAAAGAAAATGTTTCACATTACGTTTACATTGGTCTGCGTATTGCCGAACTTCACCAATTTCTAATTGTTTTTGTCTTCTTATAGAAATGAATTCTTTATCATTATATATAGGTATTCTTTACCTTGTAACATTTTTTACTTAATGTCTATTTTATTTCATGTAACTAAAGCTACCCAAGATATTTTTGATTACTATTTGTATGGGATATTTTATTTTTACACTTTCACTTTCAAGCTACTTGGGTCTTGTATTAATTTGAATCCTTTGTAAACTGCCTATAGTTTTGTTTTGCTTTTTTATCCATTTGGCCAATCTACACCTTTTGACTGGAGAGTTTAATACATTGATAATAAAAGTAACTACTAATGATATAGGACTTTCTTTTAACATTTTTCTGTTTGTTGTCTGTAAATCTTACAGCTCTTTTTGCCCTTCAATTTTTCTGTTAATAGCTACTTCCACATTTATTTTATTTTATGTATGGTACCCTTTTGAGTACCTTCTCATTTCTTTCCATATGTATTTTTCATGTATTTTCTTTGTGTTTGCCATGAGGCTTAAGTTTAACATCCTAAATATACAACAATCATGTTTCATTTGATATCAACTTAAATTCAATACCATACACATATAATATTCTTATATGCCTTCACTACCATATTTTTATGTACTTGCTGCATATTATATATTTATATATTATATTCTATAACAATAAATTTATTACTTTTTATGCACTTGAATTTTAGAAATTTAAGAAGAAATAAGTGTGGTTACATACCACAAAAACACAATAGAATAGTACTGGCGTTTACAATTACCTGTATGGTTACCTTTGCCATACATCATTATTTCATGTTTTTTTTAAGTTCATGTGCCTTTGAATGAGTTAGGTAATGTTCCCTCCTCTTCAATTTTATGGAAGAGTTTGAGCAGGTTTGCATATTTCTTTTCAGAATGATTGGTAGAATTCAACTGTGAAGCCATGTGGTCCTGGGCTTTTCTTGGTTGGGAGATTTGATGACTGATTTAATCTCATCAATTGATATTGCTCTGTTGAGTCTATTTCATCTTTTGTTTTACAATGTATACTATTATGATACACCTTCCTTCTGTGGAGTCAGTGGTGATTATCTCCCCTCCCCTCACAGACTATGGTAACAACTAAGTTTGTGTTTGTCATAACTTTATTGAAGAATAAAGTTAATAGTTACATGCAGTAATATTAAAGACTTGACATATTGGTCTGTTTTCCTGTATTAGGCACTGCCTATGTTTTTGAGAGATTCTTGCCCATCTAATTAAGAACATAGCAGGACCCCCCAGGATGGGCATTTAATATTTTCTACTTTATTGTGTGGGTCTCCACCAACTGAAATAACACACTATGAGAAGATGAACATTTCATATTCCACAGAATCATAACCAAGGTGCTCTGTGTCCCACATATAATCATACCTCTGAAGCTCTGCACCAGCGTCCCTCCCCTGGTATAATTGCCAGAACATTCCCACCACTGTAGTTTTAACCACAAACCTACACATCCCCAGAGTTTATGTGCTCCTTCCTCCATCCCTCTTCCAAGTTCCATGGATAGTCCAACCCAACTGCCCCACCCTACTACCCAGCACCATAGAACCCACATTCCAGTACCATAGAACCCAATCACACTACTCCACCACTGTGACCCCCATCCACTGTCCACCCTCTTTGAACCTCATCATAGATATTGCCCATATTGAGCATCAGTTCACTACCCTCTACTACCTTTCTGTCTTCTGATAACCTATCTTACAAAATCTACCTCTTTGAGTCTGCACAATTTGCTTAAGTCATATCAGTGAGATCATATAATATTTGTCTTTCAGTTACTGGCTTACTGCACTAAACATAAGGTCCAAGATTCACCCATGTTGTCCTGTGTGTTAATACTGCGTTCCTTCTTACAGCTGAGTAATATTCCATTGCATGTATGAACCACAATTTCCTTATCCAATCATCTGTTGATGGACACTTAGGTTTCCTCCAACTTTTGGCAACAATGAATAATATCACTTTGAACATTGGTATGCATATATATCTACCCATGTTCCTGCTTTCAATTCTTCCTGGTATATACCCAGAAGTGAGATTGCTGAAACATATGACAGTTCTAAAATTAGCATACTAAGGAACTGCCAAACTGTCCTCCACAATGTCTGCCACATTCTAGATTCCCATCAGCAGTGGATGAGTGTTTCCTTTCCTCCACATCCTCTCCAACACTTGTAGAGTTCTGTTTTTTAAAAGCTGCCAGTCTAATTAGTAAAAGATGGTATTTTATTTTAGTTTTGATTTGCATTTCCCTAATAGCTAGTGATGTGGAGCATATTTTCCTGTTCTTTTTAGCCATTTGTATTTCTTCTTTGGAGAAGTGTATATTCAAATATCTTGCCCATGATTTAAGTGGATTTTTTTGTCCTTTTATTTTTGAGATGTAGGATTTCCTTATGCATGCTGGATATTAGGGCTTTATCAGGTCAATGGTTACCAAATATTCTCTTCCATTTTTTTAGGATGCTGTAACAGTTTTGCGGTTTGATATAGTTATGAATTCCAAAAATAGATATTGGATTATGCTTGTAAACTTGTCTGTTCATTCGGGCAAGATTAAGTTATGATTAGGGATTTGATTGGCCACATCAGTAGGGTGTTGAGCCTTGCCCCTTGGTGGGTGGGGACTCAAAAATAAAATATATGGTAAAGGAGATAGTTGAAATTCTGATCCTGAGTTTTGGGCTGGAGTCAGGGAAATGAACACACAGGAGAAGAACATAAATGAATAGCGATGGTTCTTAGACATGGAAGAAGCCCTGGGGAGAGAGACAAAGCCATTTGCCTGATAGTCTATAGCTGGCCTTGTGGAGAAAACAGAGGAGCTGAGCCTGGAGAGAAATGAGCCCCAGAAAGAGAGAAATTCAGGAAGTTTGAACCCTGGCAGATGTCAGCAGCCATCTTGCTCCAAAACATGGCAGTATATTTGGTTTATGCTTTATGGTCTGGTTTGGCATTGCTTATGAATTCCAAAAACAGATATTGGATTATGTTTTTAAACTGGTCTGTTAGATTGTATTGGATTCAGAGATTTGACTTTGACTTGATTAAATAATGATAAAGGCTTTGATTGGGCCATGTCAGCAGGACATTGAGTCTCTACCCCCTTGGTTGGAGTTTTGATGTGAAACCTGGGGAAGTAAAGACATGGAGAAGGAGGACACAAGGGAGTTTTGGATGCTGGAACCCAAGGAAGTAAACACACAGGAGAATCAGATATACAAAGAAAGAGAGAAGGCTCCATTAGACATGGCAGAGAAACTGGAAATAAAGATGAGACATTCACCTAACAGTTTTCAGCTAGCCTTGGGGAGAGAGCAAAGCAGCTGAACTAAGAGAGAAATGAGCCCCAGGAGAGAGATGAGACTTATCCCAGCCTACAGCTGGTATTAGAAGAAGCTGGGACCAGAGAGCCCTAGAGGAGAGAAGAGGAAGCCTGAACCCTTACAGATGTTGACAACCATCTTGCTCCAACATGTGGCAACAGACTTTGGTGAGGAAAGTAACTTTTGCTCTATGGCCTGGTAACTGTAAGGTTCTACTCCAAATACCCTTTATAAAATCCAACAGATTTCTGGTATTTTCCATCAGCACCCCTTTGGCTGACTAAAACAGATCTTTCATCATATTGAGGAAGTTCCCTTCTACCCTTATCTTTTGAATTGTTTTTATCAAGAAATGATGCTGTACTTTGTCAAATGCTTTTCTTGCATCAATAAAGACAATTGTGATTTCTTCTATTGAGTTGTTAATGTGGTGTATTCCATTGATTGATTTTCTTATGTTGAACCATCCTTGCATAGCAGGGATGAAGCACACTTGGTCATGGTATGTAATTCATATGATGTGTTGTTGAAAACAATTAGCAAGTATTTTGTTGAGGATTTCAGCATCCAGGGACATTAAAGAGATTGGCCTGTATTTCCCCTTTCTTGTGAAATCTTTATGTGGATTTGGTATTAGGATGATATTTGTATCATAGAATGAGTTAGGCAATGTTCCCTCCACTTCTAATTTTTGGAAGAGTTTAAGCAGGATTGGTTTTAGTTCTTTCCAGAATGATTGGTAGAATTTACCTATGAAGTCATAAGGTCCTGGGTTTTCTTAGTTGGTAAGTTTTTAATGACTAAATCAATATTGTTACCTGATAATGTTCTATTGAGTTCATCAATTTCTTCTTTCATCAGTGTAGGCTGCTTTTGAGTTTTCAAAAATTTGTCACTTTCTTCTAAGTTATCCATCTTATTGGCATACAGTTTTTCTAATTATCCTCTCATTATACTCTTTATTTCTATGGGACTGGGGTTGACGTCCTCTCCCTCATTTATTATCTTATGTTTTGAATCTTCTTTATTTTTTCCTTTGTTAGTCTAGATAAGGGTTTGTCAATTTTATTAATCTTCTCAAATAACCAGTTTTTGCTTTTATTAATTTTTCTAGTGTTTTCTTTTCCTTTCAATTTTATTTGGTTCTCCTCTAATATTTGTTATTTCCTTCTTTTTGCTTGTTTTGGGCTTTTTTTTGTTCATTTTCTAGTTTCTCCAGGCATGCAGTTAGGTCATCAATTTTAGATCTTTCTTCTCATTTAATATAGGCATATGTGGTATAAATTTCCCTCTCAGCACTTCTTTTGCTGCATCCCATGTGCTTTGATATGCTGTGTTCTCATTTTCATTTGTTTCAAGGTAGTTACTGATTAATTTTGCAATGTTGTCCTTGGTCTACCAATTGTATAAGGGTGTATTGTTTAACTTCTATATATTTATGCCTATTCTGATTCTCTACCCATTATTGATTTCTAGCTTCCTACCACATTGTCAGATAAATTACTTCAAATAATTTCAGTCTTTCTGAATTTGTTGAGACTTGTTCTGTGACCTAGCATATGGTCTATCCTGTAGAATAACCCATATGTGCTCGGTAAGAATATATATCCCAATGTACTGGGGTGTAATGTTCTGTATATGTCTATTAGATCTAGATTCTCTAACACGTTATTCAAGATTTCTGCTCCTTTATTGACCCTTATTGAGATATTCTGTCTGATGTATTAAATGATGTATTAAATGATGTATTAAAGTCCTCCAGTATAATTGTAGAGGGATCTAAATTTTAACAATGTTTGCTTCATGTATTTTGGGGCACCCTGGTTAGGTACTTAAATGTTTATGATTGTCTTTTCTTTTCATAGATTAACACTTTTACTCAAAGACAGTATCCATCTTTGTCTCTTACAAAAGTTTTGCATTTAAAGTCTATATTGTCCAATATTAGTAATGCTGCTCCCACCCTTTTTGGTTATTTGTATGTAAAATCATTTTCTAACCATTTACTTGCAACCTCTTTATGTATTTTGGTCCAAGGTGAGTATCTTGAAGACAAAATAAAGATGGGTCATAATTCTTTATTCATTCTGTCAATCTGTGTCTCTTGATTCGAGAGTTTATCCTATTGCCATTCATTATTATTACTATCAAGGCAATACTTACATTAGCCATATTTTCTTTAGGTTTATATATGTCATATTTTGTTTTTATTTCTTTTTAGCTTTTTAGTTATTCTTAGTAATAATTATCTTTTCTACACACTCCTCCAACCTTATCTCTTTTGGCTTTTTTTTATTTTTCCTTTCAACCTCCAGGCACTCTTTTGTATTTCTTGAAGGGCAGGTTTCTTATTGACAAACTCTCTTATTTTCTTTTATCTGTGAATATTTTGAACTCTCTCTAATTTTTGAATGTCAGCTTTGTTGGAATACAGAATTCTTGGCTGAAAAAATTTCCTTTTAGTGCCTTAACTATGTCATACCACTGCCTTCTCACCTACATGGTTTCAGATGAGAAATCAGCACTTAATCTTATCACGTTTCCTTTATATGTCATGTATATATTTTCTCTTGCTTCTTTCAGTATATTGTCTTTAACGTTTGACAATTTCATAAGTATATGTTTCAAGATACGCCTGTTAGGATTTATACTGTTTGGAGTGTACTGTGCTTCCTAGACTTGTACATCCATGTCCCTCAAAAGAGTTTGGAAATTTTCATCCAGTATTTCCTCCAATAATGTCTCCCTTTCCTTCTCTTCTCCATCTGGCATGCATATAATACACATCTTTATGTGTTTCATGGTGTCATTCAATTCCCTGTGTCTCTGCAGAATTTTTTGTACCTTTTTATCTATCTGTTCCACTATCTGTCAAAGATGTACTATCTTTGATGTCACTAATTCTTTCCTCTGTCTGTTCTAATCTGCCTTTATGTTCTTCCAACATGTTTTATTTCATGCATTGGGCCTTTCATTATCATTTTATGTTTATTATGATTTCTTCAATACCTTCCCCCACTGTCTTCTTAATATCCTTTTTCTCTTCCTTCACTCCATAATTTGATTCATGATATTTTTTTGGACAGCTTTAGAGAAAAAAAGATACAATAAAAATTTTTAAACCAGAAAGATGGGAAGTGACAGAAAAAAAAATTGAAAACCAAACAAGAGAAGGTGAAATGAAAGAAAAGCAACAGAAGCAGGAAATGTAAAAGAAAGAAAAGAAATAAAGAAACTAAGGAGAAAAAATAGTGAGAATACAAAAAGAAAACAAAGAAAGAGAAAAGACAACAAACAAAAAACAGAACAAAACAAACCAGGAAAAACAAGCTTCCCTTTTAGGCACCTGGGAACCATCCCAGGCTGGCAGTGCTCACCATTCCATTACCCTGCAGCTTGTCCTCTATACGTAAGGTACCTGGCTTTAGTGAATAAAATAAAAAATAATAAAATAAAATAAAATAATGATAAAATTAAAAGGAACAGA
>JAQZBX010021608.1:0-32166 GCA_029593785.1 Cabassous unicinctus
CCCCCTAAGGAATTTTCAGCAGAAATCCTAGCAGTTTAAAAACTAGCTGGAGTGCCTAATTTGGACACATGTTTATTTTTTGTTGTTGCTGCCTGTGCAGGTATGGGGTGGGGGGTTGAGATTTTTAAACAAGGAAACAGAGAAGACTGGTGCTAAAATTCTGGTGTGTATTTGTTCTGCAAACTTTTCCTTTTCTTTCTTTTTTTTTGAGGTTGTTCTTTGGGCTTTGCAGACTCAAAGAGGAACACATTTCATCTTTATCCTTAAGTAGCTCATAACTGCCAGGGTGAGAGTGATTTTTTTTTTTTCAAAGGATAGTGAAAAAGAGGCATCTGTCCTAACAAAGATATGGGATGCTTTGGGGCAAGGGAAAGGGTCCTTTGACCCCTGAAAGCGCAACACTGAAAGCCTGTAGGTCAGAGAAGCCCCCAGGGTCTGCATGGCCAAAGGGCGATGTGGGTGAGTGACCCCTGTCCATGCAGGGAAGGGTGGGATTCCTTAAGATCAGGTGTGCTGTGCTCATTGACAAAGAACATGCAGCCACGAAGAAGCTGGAGAAATAATTTTGAGGGGTGGGAACTGAAAGATGCTTAGGAGGGAAACTCAAGTTAGATTCTGCAGTCGCTGTCCTTGAGTGAATCTGGATCTGGGAAAGGTCCCTTTAGGGCTGGATTATCCTCCTGGGTCATAAAGTCTAGGGGCTTAAAACAGGACACATTTATTCTCTTACAGTTCTGGGGTCAGAAGAGTGAAAGCAATTTCACCAGGCTCAGTCGGGGGGTGGGCAGGGCTGGCTATTCTGGAGGCTCCAGGGGAGGATACGTTTTCTTGCCTTTTCCAGCTTCCGGAGGTGCCTGCATTCCGTGGTTTGTGGCCCTGATAGCTGGAAAATGTGTTTATTAAAATTTCATCACTTAAGCAGCTCTGAAAATTCTAACACACTCATTGAGCTGCTTGTCTATTAGTCTAGTTTTGGAAGTTTACTCTCTGCATTTAGTTTACTGAGGGATATGAACCAGACCTTCTCAGTTTTGCATGCAGCAATAACATAATGACTCAAAGAAAACCTGACAGAATGGTGTAAATCTGTAACTTTTCTTAGAGACAAAAAGCTTGATGTCCTTGAGCGGTCGGCTGAGAAAGGAGCCACGAAAGCCTCACGCCTGCACAGCTGTATCTAAACTGTGGTTTACTAGCCACTGAAAACAAGGACGAGTTGGACGTGCTTGAGGCAATGCAGGATGAGAAACTGCACGTACCCTCCTCACAGGAGCCCTGGCATCGCTTGTTTTTCTTCTCCCCACCCCTCTCCTTTGCCTATAAAAACCCTGGCTCCCATCCTCACTTTGAACTGGTTTTGGGAAGATTCCCCAGTTCCTTGCTTGTGCGCTCGCAGGAAATCACCTTCTCACTGAGAGTGGTGTCTCTCCTTTGTGGTGCCAGATCAGGGGGCCCTTCTATTGGAAATAGCTGTCCTTACAGCAGTAGCCCCTTCCTCCATCTTCAGACTGAATCCCTCCCAAGTCTGCATCCATTTTCACACCTCGTATAAGGACCCCTGTGATTCCATTGAGCCTGGTCTTCATGCCACTTGCAATGACCCATTTACCAGGTCAGGCTGCAGAATCTCAGGCTCCAGGGAGCAGTGCCTGGGCACCTTTGGGGAATGTGATTCAGCTGACCACAGAACCTGTATTGTCATCATGTCCGTGGGCTGCTTTTGATTTGCTGGATACAATCTTCAGGGACGCCCACCCCCAGCTCCAGAACCCCCATCCCTAAAGGGGCGGCGGAGGTTATGCAGGACTGGCCGTGTCCTTTTGGATATATGATGATTTTATTTTATTTTAATTTTTAAAGAAGCTTTAGATTACATAAATGTTACATACAAAATATAGGGGAGGGAAGTGGATGTGGCTCAAGCAGTTGGGCGCCCGCCTACCACATGGGAGGTCCCGGGTTCGGTTCCCGGTGCATCCTAAAGAAGCGGAGCAAGACGGTGAGCTGATACGATGGGCTGGTGCAACAAGATGATACAAGGAGATGATGCAACGAAGAGACACAGCAAGGAAACACAATGAGAGACACAACAAGCAGGGAGCGGAGGTGGCTCAAGTGATTGGGCGTCTCCGTCTTACATGGGAGGTCCTGGGTTCGGTTCCCAAGGCCTCCTAAAAAAGATGATGAACAGTGAGCAGACAGCAAGTGCAAACAATGGGGGGGGAATTAAAAAAAAATATATATATATATAGGGTATCCCCATATACCCCACCGCCTCCCCCACTTCCCCCATTAACATCTTTCATTACTGTGGTACATTTGTTAGAATTGATGAACCCGTATGGAAGCATTGCCACTAACCATGGCCTATAACTTACATTATGGGTTACACTTTGCCCCGCACATTTTTAAAAATGATTTTTTTTATTCCAGTGGTTTGTGAATGGGCCAGGGCATGTCTGAACACGTATCAAGTAAGAGGATATTTGTGTGTGAACACCATGCCCTTCCCTGTTGTTGGCCCGGGGACTCGGCAGTCACAAGAGAAAGCTCCCATTCTCACGGACGGAATGTTCTGGAAGGAGACATGGATGGCAAACAACACACACTCTGGTGAGCACTGGCCGTCTCCGCAGTGCCCCGACGCCGTCTCACTGTCCAACATGAAACAGGGTCTTTTATCATCCTGCATCCCGTCCCCCAGCTCATCTACATAACACTCGAAGCGCTGGAACTTCTGGCCTTGATTTAGGTTTTCCAAAAGGCGGGACTTGGCGTTATTGAGTTTTCGTAGCAATGCCTGGCTAGCTGCTTAGAAGAAGGGGACGGTGGTATGGCGGAGAAGGTTTGGGGATGGGAGAACAAGCACAGACAATCTGCCAGATTTTGTTCAGCAATCCAGCTCAGGTTTTAGGTGAGGAATGCACCTGCTGCCTGAGAGATTCCCCAGCGGAGACCGTTTGTGAACGAGACTGGGGAAGAGCCAGGTGGGCTCCTATGGCGTAGGGCAAGTTAATTACACTAGCTAGCACAGATCAAGTTAGTTACACTAACTAGCACAGGTCAGAAAGTTAATTACATTAACCAGCACAGATCCATAATTTAGTTACATTAACTAGCACAGATCAGAAATTTAATTACATCGACTGCACAGATCAATAAGTTAGTTACATTAACCAGCACAAATCAGAAAGTTAATGACAATACCCAGAACACTTTTGACAGATCAGTAAGTCAATTACATTAACAAGCACAGATCAATAAGTTAAAATTCAATTAACTAGCACAGATTACAGATCAATAAGTTAATTACATTAGCTAGCACAGATCAATAAGCTAATTACATTACCTAGATCAGTAAGTTACTTACATTAGCTAGCATAGATCAATAAGTTACTTAAATGAACTAGAATGGATCACAGATCAATAAGTTAATTACATTAACTCCCACAGACCAGAAAGTTAATTACATTAACTAGCACAGATCAATTAGTTACTTACATTAACTAGCACAGATCAGAGAGCTAATTACATTAACTCAGACCACAAAGTTAATTACATTAACCAGCACAGATCAGTAAGTTACTTACATTAACTAGCACAGATCAGAGAGTTACTTACGTTAACTAGCACAGACCAGAGCATTAGTTACATTAACTGGCACAGATCAATACATTGGTTACAGTAACCGTCAGAGATCGATGGCTCAGGTCCATGCCGATTTAAATTCCCTGACCTTCACTTCTGCGGCTGATTGAGAAAAAATTTCACCACAGCACATTCAGACCCTGTCAGCCAGGTGAAAAGAACTGAATAAAATCTTGAGCCCAGCTGGAAACAAAATTCGCAGCCGTTTCCACTGAAAGTCAGCAAACGCTCCGATGCTGACCTGCCTGCACAGTCCCAGCTACGGCTCTGCTGAGGGTCTGTAAATGCCAATGTGAGGCCAGTAAAAGATTAGACAGCCCCCCCCCCCATACACGCCCTCCACGTAGACTTTTCTAGTCTGTAGTGTTACCACTGTGCTGGGTTTTCTGTTTGTCCCTCCGGGTCCTGCTTAATTCTCCTCCATCCAGCCCCCAGCCCCAGGAAGCTGAGCTCTGGACCCTCAACCCCTCGGCCGGCTGGGATTCTGTTTGGCCAGTAAAGGCCACTTCAGGAGATGGGTGGCTGGGCTTGAAAGCAGGAGGGCTGTGATGGTTCCCCAAGACCACCGGCCCCTGCCGCCTCCCCCTTGGCATTCTGGAAGCCTCCAGGCTTTCACATGGAAGTGGATTCCTGCTGTGCTCAGCTCAGGTTGGCCCCCAATCTGGGGTCCCCTGAAGACGACAAACACCTGGTAAAAGAATGCATGGTCTCTTCCTTAGAGTCTCCATTTCCCTGTTGGGTGGTCGCCTGTTTTGTATGGGGATGGACAGAGAGGAAGAGTGCAAAAGCCCACTAATAGCTGGGTTGGGGGTCAGAGGGATTTAAGCCCCGGCTGGACCTCCTGTCCCCTAATTTAGCCTACACCCACGTGACGCCCTGTGTGAAAGGGAAGACCTCAATGGTTGGTTGTGAGAATGACGTGAACTAGAATCTGTTTAGAGAAAATGCTTGGTCAACGAATGCAAGCTCTCCTGCCTCTTTAAGTCTTACACTCCTAGGAGACATGCAGACCCCCTGCCCCTTTGCCTGAGGTTAAAACCTTCCACCCAGACATTGCCCGCTGATTGATGAGCCGTCGCCAATTAATAGGCACATGCGCTGGCACATTTCAAAGCGAAATGAAATAAGTCACGTCATCTAGCAATAAAATGATGCCAAAAGCCATAGCCAACGAAACAAAGGTTCTTTCACCTTCTTCCTGACTTGCCTGATGCTGGTTTTATTTGGGGGCAGCCACAGACCCACCTGAAATACTGCATTTCTCAGTTTCTGGTGTGTCTATAAGGATACAATTATAGGCAGAAATTGTTGGTTAGGGATTCTGGATAACCACTTTCACAGGGACTGATTCATCTGGAAGGAATGACCTTTTGTTGTTGCTGCTTCCAGTTGCCTGGAATGCCAATGTGCTGCCTGGAGCTGCAGCAGCCATTTTGAGAACACGAGGCAAACTCTACATCATCAGGATAGTAGAACAGGAAGTTGGAAAGAGCCTGCCAGCTCTGTACTTTATGTTACCCGAGAGAAACATACCATCACTCTTGTTTAAGGCATTATTATTCTCAGTGTCTGTCACTAGTAACCACAAGCTAGTTCTAACTAATACAATTAGGACACATGGACAGTAACCGTAATGCATGGAAAATGAATGAACCATTTTAGATTGACAGTTTCTCAGGAGCAGAGACTCTCTCTTCTGTTATTTTTGTCCGTACTTTGTAGGGTTGTTCATATAGAAAATTACATTCCAAGTATACTTTAAATCAGTAATTGGCACCATGATAATTCTGAAGCTTTAGAAGAGGATACCCATTGGGAATCTCTTATTTTATAGATGGGGAAACTGAGACCAACCCCTTTCTCTGGGGGATGTTTTCCATGAAAGGGAAACAAGATTAGAACCAACATACAGTTGATTTTCATTATTCGCAGTAGTTCTGTTCTATAAAGTTGCTGTAAACGCTGGATTAGCAGACACCAAACCACTGCCTCTGGCGGGGAGCATAGAGTGAGCTTCCTGTGAGCCTCTGGTCATAATATTTTCATCAACTGATCAATACATAATCTTCTGTTGAGGGTTTCGGTTTAAAGACACCTGCTTTAGTTTATTCTTCAACATTGAACTCACGCCCAATAGCACCACACTTCAGGCCAGAGCAAAGCTGATCTAATGCACATATTTTCCCTGCACGGTGCATCGCAGACTTCTTGCGCTCAGGAACTACGCTTGGGGGTCATTTTAAACAGCAGAGTCTCCCACATAAAGCACAAAAACCCAAAAACCATGGCACTAAATAGACTGTGAAAAGAACAGCTGTTCACAGCATGAGAGCTGAAACGAGAAGGCAGAAGGTCTCCGTGTTTGAGCTCAGCTGGGAAAGTGTGCGGCAGGCGACCCAGATTTTTCACTGTTCTATGTGTGTCTGTGAATAACACACATAACAACATACAAAAGTGCCGCGAGTACCAGTTTTGGGAACGCACGTGTACGGAGACTCAAATCTTTCACCACCGCGAGTGCCGATGGCAGGGCAACCAACAGATTTCAGCTGTCAGTGAAAACACCGTTACAGAATCCGCAAATCACTAGGACGCGCTGCCGTTGATGGTAGCCTGCCTGTTCTCTCCTGGGTCTGCTCTCACCGGCCTGGAGTCCGGGGGCTGCTGTCATCCTCGTTGCAAGAGCAGAATGGGAAGGTTCCACAGCACGGCTGCAGCCAAGGCTTCCAGATGATGTTGCTGAGGGAAAACTGCTGGGGCACGCCGAGCAGGGTCTGCCGATGCTCTCCCACGGCCGCGTCCACCCTCGAGATGACAGTGCCGTGCAGGGGCTCAGAGTCGGGGGACAGGGGCAGTGCTTCAGATGGGTCCCTGGAGAGGTCGAAGAGCAGAGGAGGGCTGTGGTGGGTTATGCCTTCCCCAGAGCATGGGCAGACTCCTCGGCCGTAGCACGCTCCGGCTCCCTTTGGGTGGAACCGTGGGGTCACGTAATGGACCTTCCAGAGTCGCCCACCTAGACGGAAACAAGGAAACATTCAGAGCCGTAGAGATCTGCTCAGTTGTGAGGTCTTGACTCGGGTTTCATTACTATAGAATCACCATCAATACACGATGTTATACAACAGAGGAAAGAGGATACAAGTTTGCTTGTACAATTAAAAATCTTAACAGTGTCCAGTCAGAGTGTGCATCTATTTCTGTGCTAGAGGCAAAGAGAGGAGAAGCAACTCTTCCCAAGTGTCCCACAATTAGAGTCACTGATGTTTTAGATAATTATTACTTTCTTACCCCCTAGGACAGGGAATGGGTCTTCCCATCTGTGAAATAAATGGATATCTAATAATGAATCTTCTCCTTATAAAACTCAGGGACTATCGTGGTGCTGATTATCAAATGCTTTACCCAATCTTTTTATTTTTTATTTTTTGAGATACCGGGGTGGGGGATTGAACCTGGGACCTCGAATGTGGGAAGCCAGCACTCAACCACTGAGCTGCATCGGCTCCCCTGAGTTGGTTTCTCCTTTGGTTTGCTTGTTGTTTTTAGGAGGCACCGGGAACCGAACCTGGAACCTCCCATGTGGGAAGCAGGTACTTAACTGCTTAATCCACGTCCACTCCCCCCAATCAATTTTAAAGTATACGTGAAGGAAAGCGGGTGTGGCGCAATCGATAGAGCTCCCGTCTACCATATGGGAGGCCCCGGGTTCACTTCTGTGTCTTTTTCAGACACAGAAAAAACACACAGCAAATGGACACAGCAAACACAAGCAGCAAGGAGGGGAATAAATAAATAAATAAATAAATCTTTCAAAAAAAAAAAAAGTATACATGGAATTTCACTGCCGGTATGGACAGTCTTGCAAAGGGGCAGGAAAATGTATTCTCGGGTCACATGGGAAAGAACAAGCTTGGTGTCTGCCCTTGAGGAACTGTCAGTCTAAAACGGCTAATTCATTCCCCATGAAGTAAGATGACTTTTTAAATTTT
This sequence comes from Cabassous unicinctus, assembly GCA_029593785.1. NCBI lineage: Eukaryota > Metazoa > Chordata > Mammalia > Cingulata > Chlamyphoridae > Cabassous > Cabassous unicinctus. The sequence continues at coordinate 7,638 of JAQZBX010021608.1, forward strand.
ATAAACAGACTTTTACAAACAGAAATAAATGTAATATTTTCAATAGCATGATTGGCAAAGGTTTTAGTAGGTCCTTGCAGCTGACCAAGCCAGTCGAGGGGCGCATTCCTGTAAGTGTCAGCCCATTTGTAGAGAGGAACTTTGAAGATTCTATCATCAGGCAAGGAGTGGACTCATTTGTGATAGGCTCTTCAAAGATTCTTTTTCAGGGTGGCCAGATTGAATCAGGGCGTGTCTTAATCTGTAGGATTGGAGGTTTATAAAGCAGGGGAAATGTGCACAATCTGAAGCTAGAAGAGAGGAGAAGCCAGAGGTCAGGGAAGACCGCAGCAGCAGACACGAGGAAAGAGAGAGTGCAGTGTTGGGGGAATGCCAGAATGCTACATTTTCCCAGAAAAAGCGAGCTCTGCCGACTCCTTGACCCTGCGCTTCTGGCCTGCAAAACCATGACGCAATAAATTTCCTTTGTTTAAGCTGGCCTACTGCGTGCAGTTTGTCAAAGCATTCCCCCAAACTGAGACAAGCGTATGCATGTGGCCAAGCACGGGGCGCCATCCTCTTTGAGATCGGAGTGACTCTCATCAGCTCCGTGGCTCTCGTCAGCTCCACGTGGGAAAGGGATATGCCCCCACTGGGGTGGGAGTGAAGTACTCACTGTCCTTCTGGTGCCACCTCACTGCGTGCAAGGAACTCCCACAGTAATGGAACAGAAATTCATGGGCTGAGCGCTCAGTGTCTCCCTGAAGCAAAGGCACCAGGCTACGGCCGTCGATCACCCTGATTTGGGGAAGAGACCAGCAAGGGGTCAAATTGATCATTGGCATGTCGCGACTCAGCATAAAACCCATGAGCTGCAAGGATCCCATTTCAACACACACTGTTCTTAAAATCCAGCTGACCTCATGTGCCCCTGTCTTTTCAGCCGTGGCCGATTCCAAGACACGCCATCAGGCGTGCAGAGGAGTCAGTGAGAGCGGCCCCTGAGGGGTGAATAACTTAGAAGGCATTTCTTCTAAACAGGTTTTAATGCCTAAAAGTCCTTCCTCTGGACTTAATGTAGAAATGTAGTAGCTTTCCTGAAAGCTACTTTTAGCCTCTTGGTTTCTTAATGACATCCTAATGTAGGAAAATGCTTTTTGGGAGTGAACTGGATACATCACATTATTTGCTACCTTAAGCGGAATAAACCAAATTGTTGATAGAATGCCAGCTTCTATCATCCTCTCTTGGTAATGCCCTAAAATGGAGGTGATAAATCATTTAAAAATCCCATTTTCAGAGCTTCACCAACCTCCCAGGAGGATTCTATCTCAGGAAATTATAGGAAGGTGTTTTACAACGTATCACATTCTAATTAATGAATCTTCCCACTGTTAGGCTGAGATGTAACATTTTTGGCAATGATGTAAAAGAAGTAGTTGGAGCAAACATCTTGTTTTATTTAATCGTATCTTTTACTGATTATGGTGATTTTAAATAAGGCTGTCCCCTAAATTTGAAGAAGTGAGAGTTTTAAAAATATTCCCACGCTGTGTGCATTTTCCCCCTAAGTGTGAAAGAGTGAAAACAATGGTCAGGAATTAGGGGGCTGGCAGCCTTATCAAAGGCGTACCTGTCCTGGGGTACCTGGCCGCCTCCCAGCTGGACCACGGTTGGGAAAACATCCATCAGGCTTGTGGGCTCGTCGATCACTCGGCCGGCAGGTAGCACCCCAGGCCACCGGAATATTCCTGGGACGCGGATCCCTCCTTCCCAGCCTCCCATGCCTTTGCCTCCTACAAGTAAATGCCATTGTTAAGATTCCCCAGGAAATCGAAAGTTATATACATACCTGGGCAGGTAGGTTTGTGAACATCCACATGCACACATGTGCAAAGCGGTAGACGGTATTTTCCAAAAGTGGTCACAGCAATATTTCCAGTCCCTGGTCACTCCCTCGCCCAGTGATATCATCCATTTCCTGCCCTTGAAATTCAGCATAAAGCTGTAGCTGCTTCTAGGAATAGGATGCATGACTTCTGAGGCAGGACAAAAAAGCTGATGTGTGCCCCCTTGGCAGCTGAGGCCACGTCAGGAAGCTGCACAAAGTGGCCACGTGTGGGGCAATGGGCTGATATCTTCAGCCAAGAGGGGGGCTTCTTTCCAGTCAACAGCCAGCATCAACCTCAGGCACATTAGCAAGTGAGTCTTTGGTTCATTCCAGCCCCCAGCTTTCAAGCTGCCACTGTTGACAGTGAGCAGAGAAGAGATGAGTTGTCTCTGCTGAGAACTGCCCAGATTGCAGATTGGTGAACAAAACATGCATTGTTGTTTCAAGACACTTAGTTACTAAGCTTTGGGGTCATTTGTTACGCAGCGCTGGATAAATGGAATGCACACACATACACCCCACCTAAAACTGTGACAATGCAGAAAACTAAAACATGCTGAATGGAATATCCCTTATGTCCAATGAGGACTGAGTTATGTCTAGCTGTGTGTGATGGTATGAAGCTGTATGGAACCCAGAAAAGTATGTTCTTAAAGTTAATCCATTCCTGTAGGTGTGGAATCACTTTAAGTAGGATCTTTTGGTGAGCAGGATTGTAATTCAAGTTAAGACCTGAATGAGATGGGTCTTAATCCTCTTATTGAACTCCTTTAAAAGAGAATAAAATTCAAACAAAGAGGGAGAAAGCCAAGGAAGCAGAAAGCTGAAGCTACAAAGCCCAGAAGAGAAGGGAGAGAGTAGATGCCACCATGTGCCTTGCCATGTGGCAGAGGAGTCCAGGACCAGCAGCAGCTGGTCTTCAGGAAGAAGGCATTGCCTGACGATGCCTTGATTTGGACATTTTCATGGCCTCAGAACTGTAAGTTTGTAAGCTAATAAATTCCCATTGTAATGTGAATATTCTCGCTGTCCTGATTTTGTGATAGTCAGGGTAGGCTAAACATTCGCTATATTAGAAACCATGCATGTGTCCCCAGACCTAGTTTTTCTCCCTAGGTCTGGTTTTTAGAATGCTGGTGATAAACTAAGCCTGATTTATTATATGACCATCCTGTGTGGGAAAAGACTGTAACTGTAGGTATCTTTGGTCAACCTTAAGAGATATAGCAGGGGGATGGATGTGGCTCAAATGGTTGGGTGTCCGTCTCCCATATGGAGGGACCTAGGTTCAATCCCTGGGACCTCCCGGTAAAAATTTTAAAAAAAGAAAAATATAGAAGGCACGTGGGCCATCAGGCCCCACGAGTGGGTGAGCCGCCAGGCCCCGCATGAGGGTACGCCACCAGGCAAGCCACGCAGCAAGCTGATGACGTAACAGGAGAGTGACACATGGGAGAGCCAAGATGAGATGCACTGAGAAACCAGGAACTAAGGTGGTGCAGGCGGTAGGGTGCCTCTCTCCTACATCGGAGGTTCCGAGGATCGAATCCCAGTGAAGACAGGAGGAGAAGGATGGGAAGAGAGGGCAGGAAACAGACACAGAGAGTTGCCCAGCGAATGGGCACAGAAACAGCAAAAATGGGGCAGGGGGGTAAAAATGGATAAAAGTAAATAAATAAATAAATCCTTAAAAAAATGTATAGGGGAGGACGATACGGACTATAGTTGTTGGTAATACTTTGACGATGCTCTTTCATGATTTGTTAACAAATGTTTCACAACAATGCAGGGTGTTTGTGGGGGGGGGGTGATGTGTGGGAGCCCTGTATGATGTCATGCATGTTTGTTTTGTAAGATCATGATGTTTACTGAACACTTACAGCTTATGATTGACACACTTCAATAAATTGTTTAAAAAATATAATTGGAAAAAATAAATAAATAATAAAAATTCCCATTGTAAAAGCCAGCCCAGTCCTGGTACATAGCTTTGAGCAGTGTAGCAAACTAGAACACCAGGCAATCAAAACTAATGAAATAAGGATCTTGAGAGCACATGGAAAAAGGTATAAATGTTGTTCTTTGAGACAAAAAATCTGCCTTCAATGTCACTGCCACATTTCAATATCTTTTAAGAACAAATTCCATAGTGGAATGGAGACTCTAAAACGACATGTTATACTCACACCATTGCTTGGTTTTAGACTCTAAAAATTATGGGAGTGTAACAGTTATCAATTGCTGCACAGCAATCCACCCAGCTTAAAATAACCATTTTATTAGCTCTCAGTTCTTTGGGCCAGTGGTGAGCTGGACTAAGCTGGGATCTTCTCCTGGTCTCATCTGTGGCCAATTCTCAGGCTGCCGTCAGCTGGCTGGGTCAGCCAGGGCTGTTGGTCCAGGGAGCCTCACTCAGGATGGCTCATCTCTACTGCATTTTGTCTGATTTTCTTCACATTGGGATTTTGGGAAGCAAGGGAAGGCATGCCCAACATGCAGGACCCCGCTTGTGTCCGAGCTGCAACTGCCCTGATGTCCAACGCAAGTGGTAAGTCCAAGCCATTAAAACTAGGGGTCCTTGAACTGACCCCACTGATTCCCTCTTGCTGCTTTGTCTAAAACAGTAGGTACTCAAGAAATATTTGTTGAATGGGTGGATTATTTTTCACTTTTGGATGCTTTGTAAGGGATTATGGCAGATTGAAATTATTTTTTGAATACCCAAAAGAGAAAGATTATGTTTTTGTTTTTTTTATAGGAGGTACCAAGGATTGAACTCAGGACCTCATACATGGGAAGCAGGTGCTCAACCACTTGAGCTACATCCGCTCTCCAGATTATGTTTTTGAACTAGTTTATTCCCATGGGTGTGGGACCCTTTGACTGCATTAAATTTGTTTGAGGGGACTTGGATTAGATTACTTGATAAGATTGTTTTACAGCTTTTGATTGGACTACATCAGTGAGGTGTGATTCAGGTTGAGTCTCTGTCCCCTTGCTGGGTCTGGTATAAATGGAAATAGAGAGAGAGATGGACAGACAGAGGAAAAGAGAGCTGCCATATTATATTAATCCTTACGTGTAAGAGAGAGGACTGTAGGAAAACAGAAGCTCTTAGACGTTCAAAGAGCTGTGACCCAGGGAGAGATAAGCCACATGCCCAATAGCTTGCTGCTGAACTCGGGAAGAGAGTGGAGCAGCCGAGACTGAGAGCAGGAGACAAGCCCTATGCCTGGTAGCTGACAGCCGAGCTCTGGGAGCTGGACTCCGAGAGATGGTTGATGCTGGAGGGGAAGGCAGGGATCTCGGCAGAGATCGGCCGCCATCTTGCTTCACCATGTGGCTGGACAACAGGATCCAAAGTAGCTGACCTTTGGTGAGAAAGCACCTCTTATGGAGCCTCAACTTGGATATTTTTATGGCCTCAGAACTAAGTTTTTATGCCAAATAAATCCCCTTTATAAAAACCAACCCATTTCTGATACTTTGCATGGCAGCCCTTCGGCAAACTGAAATAGGGATAATTGTTCTATTGATCGTGTACCTGTACTTTAACCCCAACATCCTTTTGTCTTACCTTTATATATTCCATTCCATCCTCCGAGCTGACCACGCTCATCTCTGGCCTCCAAGTGCCCTCCGTGATCAGACGTGAAATACGTGAACGTTGTGTTCTTCAAACCATTTTTTTCAATGGCATTAAGAATTTCACCTTCACAAAAACAAAAAACAAACAAAAAAACGGACAGTGTCAGGACAAAGGAAATAAAAGAAAATCACCTGATTCGGTACAATTCTCCCTTTCTATATACCTCTTGGTAGAAAGTCATAAAAAGGGATTACATCAAGGATTGTTGGTAAATTTTTGGAAATGAATAGAAATGGTGAAAGCACATAATAGTGTTTGTAATTAGCAGTGCTAATATATACGTATGAGAGTGGTTGAAAGGAAAGTCTAAGGTCCTGTATATCACAAGAAGGAAAGTTAAAAAATGAAAACAGGACCATATAGCATAGTGACGCCTCTTGTGAAAAATGAGTGTGGTTAATAGCGCATATTTAAGAATGTTTTTCTCTGAAACAGAACAAATGTATGTTAATGTTACAAGATGTTAGTATCAGGGTGATGTTTGTGCAAAGATACAACCAAAGCAAGTGGTGGACAGTAGTGTATAATAATAATTTCCATCAATGGTTTAAGAAAATGAAATATAATAAGTGAAAGAAACTAGAGAAAAGGTACTACATATTGTTTGAATCTATCTATACAAAATGTGAATACAAATAAATTACAGACACAGAAATAGATTAGCAGTTATACATGCAGGAGAAGAATAGAGAGAACGAGAAGTTACTACTAAGGCGTAGAGTTTTGTTGTTTGTTTTTTGTTTTTATTATTATTGTTGCAATGAAAATGCTCTCATATTGATTGAATGATGAATGCACCCTCTGTGATTATACCAAATGCCACTGATTGTAAACTTTGGATGTATTATATGGTTTATGAACATGTTTCAATAAAACTGATTTTTTGAAAAAAGAGATTCACAAAATATTAAGTTGAATCTAATTTTTCAGTAAAGATACTACAATACAAAAAAAAAACTCATAAAACTATATACCATAAGTGTCGTGTTTTACACACAGAAACTCAGGTCCAGAAGCTTCCGTGGGTTTTGGTCTTTGAGGTTCCCAGTGGCAGAGAAACAAGTGCAAACAAAGCAGTTGCCTCATCCCCAGAGAACAGAGGGATGTCTATAGCCCTGAGAATGCAGATATTTAATCTCATCCGTAGTCATATTTTGGGGCTATGGCCTCTTTGGCTGGTCCAATGAATCACTGTGTTTGTTTCAGGACATCCTACAAAATACTGCAATGATCTGATGCCTCCATTCCTTTAAGCATCTATAATCCTATTGCTTCTTTCCAGGGTTCCTCAAGTCGCAGTGGGAAAGCAGTTTTGCTTCATCGTCCTAAAGGATGACATCATGGCTTCACTTTCAAAACTTTTTTTTAAAGGAGGTACCAGGGATTGAACCCAGGACCTCATACATGGGAAGCAGGTGCTCAACCACTGAGCTACATCCACTCTCCAATGAGAGCTGGTTTTTATCATTTGTTTGTTTGAACCTCATACATGGGAAGTAGGTGCTCAACCACTGAGCTACATCCACTCTCCAATGAGAGCTGGTTTTTATCATTTGTTTGTTTGGACCTCATACATGGGAAGTAGGTGTTCAACCACTTGAGCTACATCCACTCCCCAATGAGAGATGGTTTTTATCGTTTGCTTGTTTGGACCTCATACATGGGAAGCAGGCACTCAACCACTGAGCTACATCCACTCCCCAATGAGAGCTGGTTTTTATCATTTGTTTGCTTGGACCTCATACATGGGAAGCAGGTGCTCAACCACTTGAGCTACATCCACTCCCCGCTTTCTGAAACTTTTAATGATGACTTAAAGTGTATGATTTTGTAGAAGGAAGGATTTGTGCCAATTAGGCTAAGGAATCTGAAATACCGAAGGAGCAAAGAATGACCTGGGAGCGATTTCCCTTTCCTTTGTCTTTTCTCTTTTTCTCCTTGGCTGCATGGTTCCTAGGAAGATGGCCAGTCTGTTTCTGTAGTTTCAATGCCAAGCCCAAGAGTAAGACGTGGTCATACATTTGGCTTACCTACTAGCCAGTCCATTTCTTCCACATTGTCTCCGTACAAGCCATGGCGACTTTTCCCAAGAAACTCCTTTGTGGAAACAAGAGGAATGTGGACATGTAGCAAGGAAACAAAGAGGAGAAATGGCCCGTGCTTATTTCTGAAAGAAGAAATCCACCTTTACAATTTAAGATACACAATGGCATAGATTTCTATGCTTTTTGATAGGTTACATTGCTTCAAAGTAGAGATGCTAGCTTTAGGAAACAGACTATATGAAAAGGTTGAATCACTTAAATCCACTCCTGGTAAGGTTGGTTTAGTTATCCCAAGAGACAAGTAAACTTGTGAAAAACGTCATAGTTTTACAGGGGCTTTTTCGGGACTTGGGAATTGTCCTGAGTGACACTGCAATGACAGATATAGGCCATTTTATATCAGCATATAACATGCAGAACTGTGTGGGAGAGAGTGTGGTCTACAATGTGAACTGTGGTCCATGCCTAATGGCAAAGCCCCAGGATGTGTTTATCAATTGCAGTGAATGTGCCACACTAATGAAAAATGTTTATGTGGGAGCATGTGGGAGGTGTGACCAGTGGGGCATATGGGAATCCCTATATTTTTTGTGTAACTTTTATGTAATCTAAGTATCTTTAAAAAAATAAAATAAAATAAAAGTTTCATAGTTTTATTACCTTTCAATATAGGAAACTGCTTCCTTCAGCATCAGATGCGTTGCTCTTTCCAAAACCATGGGCTGCTCTGTGACTTCACGGTTTCTCATCAGGATGCAATTCCAACGACGCACAAACCCAAAGCTGGCATACCAAGAGACGAAAAACAGGAAGACAAGGCTGGCCGCCCCCATGATGGCTTTCCAGGAAACGGAGATTAAACCAGACGTCCTGCCAGCGGCCAGGGTGAGAATCCCCAAAGCCATCACCTGGGTGTAAAGCCAGAGCTTTGCTCTCGTGACAGCGTCCACCTCGGGGGGTCTGCTTGGGTGACAGTCATTTATGAGAGTGAACGGCATGCCGTAAAAATAGTCAAATCCATGACTTAGGGGGTGGTGGCAATGGTCCACGCGTGAGACACAGTTTACCCCCTGGTGCCACTTTCCTAAAAAGCAAAGGAAAAATGTCGAACGGAAACAAATTTAGAATACTCGAATACCAGTAAGCTTCTCAGACTAATTTGGGTGTTGCAATGAAAAGGAAGCTCTACCAACAGAAAAATTTGAATGAAGAAAGGCAATGCATGTGTTTAAAGGGATAAAGGATATGCTGTGAATACGAATAAAATGTATAAACGTAATGATGATTATCAAATCATTAAAGGTTTAAGATTTTCCGGAGCATTTGTATTACATGCTTTGTAAAATGAAAATCATTCAGCTGTTACAGGGCTTATAATGTATCATTGATCAGCAGATATACTTTTAGGAGATACTAGGGATTGAACCCAGGACCTCCTACGTGGGAGGCAGGTGCTCAACCACCGAGCTACATCCACTCCCCAATGAAAGTTGTTTTTACCGTTTGTTTGTTTTGTTTTTAGGAGGTATCAGGGAACAAACTTGGGACCTTGTACATGGGAAGGAGGCATTCAACCACTTGAGCTACATCCACTCCCCCCAATACTTTTTACTCAAAAAGAAACCTCTTGATGGTGAGTATTGGATTCCTGAATGCTATTATAATCAGTAACTGTCTCCCTCTGCCAATTAGTAATTAAAATACCCTTAAGGATTTAGTAAATACATAATAATATCATATAGATGGACCATGAAAAGGCCACATCTCAAATTCCAGTGGAATGTCCCCCTGAGCTGGGTGGCAGCAGAGACTTACATCTATTTTATGTTACAGAACCTTAGAGAACTCAAGTTCAGGTACATAACCAGATGGAAAAGGCTCCAATGTACTATTTGTCCTAATTTCCAGATAGAGGAATTAAACTGGCCAGGAATTAAACTTGTCCCACCCATCCTTCCCCTTTATACATTTAAGGAAAAAAATATTCAGAGAGGGTGAGTGTTCTGGAAAAGACAATATATGCAGGAGAATCTCCTGCCTCCAAAGCTTTATACCCTTTGGGAACACAAAAAAACCATCTTTCTGCAAAAATAGATTGGGCATGTGCAACAGAACATAAATATTAACAGAAGCAATTGATAGGTCTTTGGTGAACACAAGGGTAAATCCTCTTATCCAATTAAAAAAAGATTCTGCTCAAAGATGAGAAGAGAAAGGAAAATCTGTGATGTCAGGCATACTGACCCAAAGGCAGTGAATTGTTAGTGGAACATTCCAGTTAGGTGGCTAGGAAGTTTTGCTTTTCCTTATGGGATGGGAAGGAGAAATAAAAGTAAGATTGTAGAGCTGCACAACATCCTTGAAAAAGCCGTTGAGGCTGGGATTTAACTGCCATTTCTAAAATACTAGGGGTTTTTAAAAGGGGGAAACATTTAACACCCCTAGCCAACTGCCACCTACACAAAGTAGGGGTGTCTTAGTTCTTCCTGATTTGAATAGCAGCTCTGAGGGTGAGAAGAGCATAGCTGAGAAAGGGGGCAAGCTGCCCACAGTCCCAGCCTTCCTGTAACTGCAGGGTTGGGGCAGACCAACTCATCTTTCAGCCTCCTTCTCCTCCTGTGTGTGATGGGGATACTACTTCAAAACTCACAGGATGTGGGAGGAATGAAAGAGGTAACAAGTAAAGTACCCAGCTCTTGACAGATAGGTGCCAACCTCTCTTTACCTTTCTCTCTCTGCATGAACAGGGCAAGCCTGAAAAAAAATAAATAAATAAAGCCAGCAGGGAAGGTTGGCTCTTGCCTGGCATCTGGGAACTTGGCTTTCAGAAGGTTCCCTAACTGATAAGAATGACCTGCTGGATCTAACCTGCTTGTGAAAACAATGTGGTTTTTGCAGAATACTTGCTTCCCTGCTGGGAGTAGGGGATTTGGGTAGGTGCTGGACAGAGCCTGCCCATGACAAAACACCATGGGAGCTGAGTTTTCTCATGAGCATCCCTGGTGGATGACATTTCACACGTGTTGTCACAACTTGTTACTGTGGGAATTAAGTGCATCTTTTGTGACTCCATTGGGAGGAGGCTCTGGTTTTCTCCAGACTTCATCCTATGTGCCTTCTCCTTTTACTGGTTGTGCTTTGTATCTTTTGGCTGGAATAAATCATAACTGTGCATATAACTATAAGCTATGTCCTCTGAATCCTTCTGGCAAATCACCAAACTGGGGGTGATCTGTGGGACCCCCCAAAACACCCTGCTTTATGACGACAGAGCTTCTGACCCTCCCTGAGCCTATGATGTAAAGAAAGGAAGTGATTTTTAGTTCTGTGGATTTGGGGATGGTAAGTGGCAGTTTGCTGAAAGGTAACCTCTAAGAGTTTCTGTTGAATTGGCACAGGAGGAGATTGATGTGCCAAAAGAAGGCAAGAGGCCAATCCCCCAAAATGTTGGATCAAAATGAACTGTTTGATGACAAAACCTAAAAATCACAAACTCCTCAGGAGGGGTCAGACACCAACTTTGGGATTAGAGAAGGACTCCATGACTTTCTTTTCTTTGGAGTAAAACTGGTTCTTATTGATCGCTGATCTCCCTAACCATGGCAAATGACACAAATGTCACCTGTACCACCTCACCTATGAGGCCCGTGGTGTATCCCTGCTGCTGCAGGATTCTCGCAAAGGTGGTTTCGTTTGGAGGGAGCCCCCCCGAGCCTCCGTTCCATTGAAGGGCTCGGTAGCCGTTGCTGGCTTCCATGCCTGTGAAGCACATCAGAGAAGGATGATTGACTTTTCTGCAGTGGTTCTCAACTGGGGTGATTCTTCCCCCAGGGTGTCTGGGAGATGTTGGTTTGTCATACCTGGGGAGAGAGGTCCTATTGGCCTCTAGAGGGTAGAGGGCAGAGATGCTGCTCAACATCCTACACTGCACAAGACCACCCCCCACAGCAATGAATTATTCTTCCCCAAATGTCACTAGTGCTGAGCCAAGAACCTCTGCTTTAGAGAGAATTTGGCTGCTTGGAGTTTACTTGTTCATGAAGCCTAACTGCCCATTGATATGGGAGTGTTTTCATCACACAGTGTAATACTATAGAGTTATGAAAGTGAATGAATCATAGACCCCCAGATCAGCATGAAAAAAAGCTTAGAAGGAGCATATGAAATGAAAAAGAGCAAGGAATGGAAGATACATTTAGTATCATTGAAATACAATTCAAAAATAAGGAAAATGAAAATTGTACTGTTCAGGGATACACACATATATGGTAATTCTGTAAAGAAAATGATTTTCTTTACAGAAAATTGTTGCTAGGGAACTCTTCAAGGTTATTTTTTAAGTAGGTGTTAATTTTTTTATTATGCTTTAAAACTTCCACATATGAAACATTTTTTAGTATGGTTTAAATACTTGTATAATTAAGTTAAAAAAAATTTTTTTTAGAAAATGAAGAGTTGGAAGAGTACACACAAACTTAACATGTTTGGGGAACAGTGAATAATGAGGAAGTATTACTTTGGGGAATATAGACATACAAGATAATTTTAACCTTTTACAATTTACATGAGATATGTGTGCCTTTGTAAAAACAATGGCGAGTAAAAGAAAGCAGAAAAAGAAAAAAGAAAAATGTGTCAACTTTCAGGATAAACTCCACCCAAACTCTTGGGCTTGGCACACAAGTCCTGTAAGAAGTGGCCACTGCCACATCTTTCAACCTGTCACCATCTTCCCCCATCCAACCTGACTATGGAATCACTTGCCAGCCCCTGTCTCTCTGTTGGGACTCAGTGGAGACCTTACTTTTTGGGGAACAGCTTCCCTAGCCCCCAACCCTGCCCTGTGGAAATAACTGTATTTTAGTTCTTATCATACTCATTGCAATTGCCTGTATTCTTCTCTGCTTTTGAGAGCTTCCCGTTTGTTTATAATCAGCACTACCGTTTCATTGATTCTTTTGAGCTTTAGGCATTTATTCCCATTTCATCTTTAGCGTTTTGTTCTTAGCATCTCACAATAGACTCTACAGTTGGACACGCTGACTTCACATAAGCATAAAACTCTCCCGCCTTCCTAAGATAGCTTGCCAAGACTTAGGTTAGAGGACAAGACTAATGCCATCCTCTGAGACCTTCTCCTGGTCCCTCCCTGTCACCTCCCTAAAAGCACCATCCTGAATTCTTACTGTATGGGTTTACTTTTGCCTGCTTTTAACTTTATGGAAATGGCATCAAAGGATATGAGCTCATGTCCTTCTTGCTTCTTTTGTTCAGCATTGCTTGTGTGAGATTCAGCCATGCCATTATGACTAGCAATAATTTATTCATTCCATTGGTGCACAGTGTTCCAGTGTGTGGTATGCCAACAGTTTATTAAGCCATTCTCCTGTTGATGAACTGTTTCCAGCACAAAAAGTACCGCTGTGAGTGTTTTTTGTCATGTCTCTTGGAGAACATACATGTTCATATGTGTTGGGTACATACTTAGGAAGGGGATTTCCAGGTCATGGGTTATGCATGTATTCAGTGTAAGCAGATATTGACAAATAATTTTCAAAAGTCATTATACCAATGTATATGTCCACCAAGTGACAGAGAGTTCCAGTTGCTCCACATCCTTATCAACACTTGGTATTATCTATCTTTTTTCAATTCAGCCATTCCAGTGGAACTGTGGTTTTCAGATTATATTTTAGATGATATTAGATTATATCTTGGACAGGTTCTCACTGTTTCCTGTCATTCTCAGGGTGAGTACTTGGACTGTATGGAATATGACCCTTTTTCCTCCCCCTTTTTCCTATTGCTGCTATAACAGATTACATAACCTTGGTGTCTTAAAACAATTCAAATGTATCCTCTTGCAGTTCTGTAGGTCAGATGTCTAAAATGAAAGTTTTCAGCAGGGCTGCATTCCATTTAGAGGCTGCCTGCATTCCTTGGTCCGAGCATCCCTTCAACCTCTTCCTTCTTTCCTCACATCTCCTTCTATGGATCTGACAGTCCTATCTCCCTCTTATAAAGACCGATGTGATGACATTGGGTTCTAACCCAGATAATTCAAGATACTGTCCCCCTTTCAAGGTCACTAACTTTATCACACCTGTAAAGTTCCTTTTTGTGGAGGTTCCAGGCTTTGGGATGTGGACATCTTTGGGGTCCATTACTCAGCTGACCATCCCCATCCACTGTCTGCCTGCATGTACAACTTCACATCAAGATCCAAATAAAGAAAGAAAATGTCGACCACAATCGACCTCCATAGGAGAGCTGTGATATTCCGAATTCCAAATAGACACATTTTTTTTTTTGCCTATCTACATAAACCACAATATTATTTACATAATTACCAGAGAGACAATGAAACTGCAGATTATCTGTTCACTATTTCCTCTCTATCACAAGCAACTCTGCCCTGTTGTTAGAGACAACAAATTTAGTGGGTGCAGATGTGAACCTTTTCTTGGCTGTCCCTGGGACACTGACCTGACCTGAAGGCATGCCTCCCGGTGAGGAATGCAGCTCTGCTGGGGGTACAGAGGGGAGCGGCTGCCAAGTGCTGGGTGAACTTCACTCCTTCCTTCGCGAGCCGGTCAATATTCGGTGTCCTGAGGAAACCACACAAATGTTACTGGGTTTGCAGAATCCTGCATTTGAAAATCCTTAAAGCAGATTGCATCAATACCACGTAAGTGATTACACAGGGTGTTAGAATTAGTAGCAACCCTCAGACAGCTGGCTCAGCAGATCACCCTACAAAGAAATCCTCCTCATTGCATCTCCAAAAAGGGGTCCTCTGGTCACTGATTAGTGGGAAATTTGAACCAGGCTTTAAGAAAGTTCTTTTACATTTGTATGGATTATGGACCTCCCAATAGTTTTGATCCAGTTTCTGCCCATGGCAGCTACAAAGAGAAATTGCATTTCTAATATTGAAAGACATCGAGTGTGCCCACCCCTCCCTCTTTTCCAAAGCCTTTATTTCCAGTTTGTTCACTGTGGCTGCAGACCTCTCGACTTCCTGCCTGCTCTGCTCTGAAATACGGATCAGACATTGAAAGGAACCCCAGCTGAGCCCATTATTTCAGACACCTGCTTCCAGTGTCTCTATTTTAAAAGAACACGTGTCCATTGATGGTTTTGGAAGCATTTGCCATGTTTGAATCATACTTTAATTATAGCTAATGAAAATATAAATGCTGCTACTGAAAATCCCCCATTCTGTATTTATGCTGCTTGTTTTTAATAACCTAATGTCAAGAAGTTATATTATTTTGGTAAATGATGTAGATGATTTACAAGGCTTATAGATTTCTTCTGACTCAGTTTAATTATAGTCATATGTTCAGGTTTAAAAATTTTTATCTCAAGTCTTTAACTGTCCATCTATCCATCCACCCATCCATCCACTCACCCATCCATCATCTATGTATCTATCCACCCACCTATCCATCCATCCATCCACCCACCCACCCACCCATCCATCATCTATGTATCTATTCACCCACCCATCCATCCATCCATCATCTATGTATCTATCCATCCATTCACCCACCCACCCACCCACCCATCCATCCATCCATCCACCCACCCATCCACCATCTATGTATTCATGCATGCATCCATCTATCCATCTGTCTGTCTATTGCTAGTCACATGATTTTAATAATCTTTTCAGGGTTGTAGAACATTGTAACAAAACCATAACTTTTGGTTTCCCAATGGATGCCAGGATAGAATACAATGTATTCATAGGCACAGAGTTTCCTTTTAGAAAACTACTTAGTAATTTCTTTTTGCACACATATGTTTTAAATATGTAATTTAATACATTTATCTTTGTGGTAGGCTAAATAAAGACCTCCTTCTCCCCCAAAGATGTCCCTATCCTAATCCCCAAACTTATGAATATGTTAACTTTATGGGAAAAAGGTCTTTGCAGATGTGATTCAGTGAAAGATGTTGCAATGGGGAGATTATCCTGTACTGTCAGGGTGGGGGCAACGTTTTCAAAAGGGTCCACAGGAGAGGGAGTTGGGAGGGCCAGAGTCAGGGGCAGAGCAGTGACGAGGGAAGGAGAGGCTGACAGGTGCACTTTAAGACAGAGGAGGGGTGTGGGTATAGCTCAGTGGTTTGAGCACTGTAGTGGTTTGATATTATGTATGAATTCCAAAAATAGATATTGGATTATGTTTGTAAACTGGTCTGTTCCTCTGGGCATATTAGATTGTATTAAATTCAGAGATTTCACTTTTACTTGATTAAATTATTATTAGGGCTTTGATTGGGCCACGTAAGTAGAATGTTGAGTCCCCGCCCCCTTGGTAGGTGGGAACTCACAGAGAAAACAACAAGGCAGAGGAGGGAGTCTGGAGTTTTGATGCTGGAGTCCCGGGAAGTAAACACACAGGAGAAGAACAAAGAGGAATAGAGACGGCTCATAGACACAGCAGAGGCCCTGGAAAGAGAGAGCGAGCCTGATAGTCTACAGCTGTCCTTGTGGAGAGAGCAGAGCAGCTGAGCCCAGAGAGAAACGAGCCCTGGGAGAGAGACAAGATTTATCCCAGCCTACAGCTGAGAACGGGAGGAGCTGGGACCACAGGAGGAGCTGGGACCACAGAACCTTAGGAGGAAGAGGAAGGCTGAATCCTTGCAGACGTCGGCAGCCATCTTGCTCCAACACGTGGCAACGGACTTTGGTGATGGAAGTAACTAATGCTTCATGGCCTTGAACTGTAAGCTTCTACCCCAAATAAATACCCTTTTTAAAAGTCAACAGAGTTCTGGTATTTTGCATCAGCACCCCGTTGGCTGACTAATACAGACACCTACTTCCCACTTATGAGGTCCCAGGTTCAATCCCCAGTACCTACTAAAAAAAAAGACACTGAAAGGGGCTATGGGCCAAGGAATGTGGGTGGTCTCTAGAAGCTGGAAAGGCCCAGAAATGACTTTCCCCTGGAGATTACAGCCATAAGAACACTTTCATGTTAGGACTTCCAACATCCAGAAGTATAAGTGAATTAATTCATCTTGTTTGAAACCACTAATTTGTTTCAGGAGCAATTGGAAATCAATACAATCTCCCAGTAATTTTTCTTGTACAATTGGAATGAATTTCAAAACTTGGCAAATGGAGCATATGGGTCCTTGGTTCAGCTTGCGAGGGCTCCTTAGCCAATGCCACAAGCTTGTAAAGACGTCAGTCAAATTGGATTGAGCCCACTCTGAATCCATTTGTAAACAGAGTCTTAAAAGAGTCTACTTATAAACGGGTCTACACCCAGAGGAATAGCAATTAGGAATTGAACAGGTGCTTGTGGGTCCTGATTCGATCTACTATAGGTACAAACATGGGATACAGCCTGAAGCTGAAACAGATAACTGGCCCCGATTCAAAAAGCCCGGGAAAGAATGAGTTGCATTCATCAAGATGAACTTTCTTGGGGCAACACAGAGCTCTAAACCTGGCCTCAAATATTCACCTCTCTAGCTGTCTATGTGCCAGCTGTGCCCTGACTCTCAGCAGAGTTGCTACACTTACTCTCCAGTTCATTGGACTCACCCAGGACAACTAACAAGGAGGTGAGGATGGACAACAACCATCCCAAGGAACAGAGAGTGTCTGCAACTACAAGCAAGAGAGTCCCATCCGTCTATGGTATCACAGCTCCCTCTCACTTAGAGGTGGAGTGGGAATCAGCATCCCAGAACCCTCAGGATTGGGGAATGAACTATGGACTAAAGTAGACTTACTGATATTCTGCTATAGACTTACTGTGATTCTGGCAATGGAAGGAATTATATCATTGATGTCAAGGCAGTGGCCACTGGAGGTTCTGAGGACAGGGAGAGGGAAAAACAGGTGTAACATGGGGGCATTTTGGGGACTTGGGAATGGTCCTGCATGACATTGCAACAACAGATAGAAGCCATTATAAATCTTGCCATAACCTACAGAATTAGGGGGGAGAGAGTATAAACTACAATGTAAATAATCCACGCTTAGTGGCAATGCTTCAAAATGTGTTCATCAATTGCAATGAATGTACCACACTAATGAAAGAAGTAGTTAATGTGGGAAAGTGTGGGAGATGTAGGGAGCGGGGCATATAGGAATCCCCTATATTTTTTATGTGACATTTGTATAATCTAAGTATCTAAATTTTTTTTAAAAAAATAAAATTTAAAAATAATTGAATAATGCTACAAGAAATAAAATAAAATATTGGAAGAAAATAAAAATATGCACCTTTCTAAATTGACCTGTGGGCATGTGAACACACCTGCAAATTTCCATATGGAGACAAGTTAGTGCTTCGAGGTCATGAAGTGGTTGCCTAACCCGAGGTAATGGGATCAGAGTTCAACCAGGCACAGGTTGTGGGATTCTGTGCTCGTCAGACCCCACCTCTGCAGAGAAGGATGGGCATCCGATTCTCACCATGTTCGGGCATTCAGGAACAGGTGTAGAAACTGTGTTATTTGAGATGTAGATAACTGGGTATATAACCCATGCCTGCTCTGGTGGGAGGACAGGGGGTCCCTGGGAACACGGTGGGGCAGGGCAGGTTTCTGCAGAGATTGGAAAGCCTACCACGAAAGGAGATAGCCGCAGCTTTTTGTGAAGCCCTTTGGTTGGGAGCTACTGTGGGGTAGAGGCCAGCTCGATTCCGGGGCAGGCTTCCAAAGGGAAAGCTTGCAAGCCTTGTCAGAACATCCTACATGCAGGGATGGGGTAGGGGCTTACATACTCCAGATGTGCACAGACCACACTGTTAGGGGGTGAACTGTGGCCCCCGAAAGACAAGTCCAAGTCCTGGCCCCCAACATCTCATACTGGGGCCTTATTTGGAAAAAGCATCATTGGAGATGGAATTAAGATGAGACTGCCCTAGAGCTGCAGTTCTTATAGGAAGGAACAAAGAGACAGAGGAGAAGGAGGCCATGTGATGACGGAGGCAGAGATTGGAGGGAAGCATCTGCAAGTCATAAAAGATTGCGGGGGACCCCCAGAAGCTGGAAGGGACCAGAAAGGACCCTCCCCTACCGGTTTCAGAGGGAGTGCAGCCCTGCTGACATGTGATTTCAGTCTTCCAGCTTCCAAAACTGTTGATTCAGTAAATCTCTTGTTGTAAGCCACCCAGTTTGTAATGATTTGGTACTGGCAGGAAACTGCTAAACCCGCCCACCACAGTTCCAGATTTGTTTGAAAGGCTTAGGACCCTCGTTTTCTAGAAAAAAAAAAAAAATATATATATATATATATTTTTTTTTTTTTCTGACACACAAAGAAACTTCCTCGTTCCCACTGGCAGATATTAAAGCACAAACACACAGGTGAATGCAAACGCACGTGCCCACACACTCATCTATCACCAACAAACTTTACCTCAGTGTGTCGTTGCCATAGCAACCGAGATCTCCGATACCAAGGTCGTCTGCCATTATCAGCAGAATATTTGGGTTAAGGTCACTGGCTGCTTTGGGTTCACACGTCCTCAGAAGCAGACACACAGTTAGGAGAACCGGAAAACCGTTCCTAGTTGAGAAAAACAAAAGGCAGAAATAGCTGCCTACGACTTTAGAAGGAAAAGTAGGCATTTCCGACCAGCTTGACGCGCGGGCGAATGTATCACTAGTAAATTGAGATACAGCAAGCGTTTGCATCTAGTTTGTGGGCTTTTGTCCCAAGTGTAAAAACACATTCCAGGGAGCTGGTACAGGATAGCTTGTTTCCCTTCGTTTTGAAAAGCATGGTGCGTCAAAGTTTGGTTTCTTTGGCTGCAGTAAAAAAAAAAGTGCATTTGTGCCACTTTAGAAGAAATGTCACTGAAGGACCGGCTGACGCCCCAGGCGCTCGCGTTCCGGGCAGGAGGCTCTCCAACCTCGTGCGCCCGGCGCCAGGAGGTGCACGGAGTTGGAGAGCTGGGCCAGGGGTGAGGCGGGGGCTTGGCGGGCACCTGGCTATGATTTACAGCGTAAAACGGCGGTCCCCCAGCCCCTCCAGTGAGCTAGCGCTCGAATGACCAAGCACGGGTTTGAACGGCATCTTGGAAACCGGGAGATGCCAACCAGGGGCTCAGAAAGCGAAAGTGCGCAGAAGGGATTTGCCGAGACCCGGGGACGGGGTCCTGGGCTCTTCCGCCCAGTAAGGAGCCGAGGCCTGGAGGAACGCGGGCTGGAGACGGCCTAATCCAGATTCCCGGGTCGAGGCTGGAATCTCCAGCGTGTGGCGGGGACCCCCGCTGGAGCCCCGGCGCCCCCCGGCATCCCCGATTGCGCCCGGAGGAAGAGGAGTCGAGATACTCAGTGGGCTGTCGCGGGAATGGGTCACGGAGCGTGGTCTGGGGGAGATGGTCACGGCTGTGACCCGGGGGGAGGATGAAGTCGGGGCTCCGAGGCGTGGACTGGGGGGCCAGTCACGGCCGTGCCTGGGAGGCGTGTCTGAAGAGTGGGAGGGGCGGCCACGTCCGCGCTTCCGGGGTCGGGGTGGCCACCGGGGCGGGCGCGGACCTGTCCGGAAGAGGAGGAGTGGGGCGGGAGGGCAAGGCCACAAAGGCAGGCCGGCGCGTAGCGGGTGGGCCGGGCCGGGGGTCGCGGCCGCACTCCAAGGAGGCTCCGGGAGAGGTTAGGGAGGCGGATCCGGCTCGGGGCCTCACTGAATCTGGGGGCGGTCACGGCCGCGCTCCGCGGAGCAGGCCCTCGGGCGCGCGGAAGACCCTGGGCCCAGCCGGTGCGTGCCCGTCTGCGGCTCCACCCTTCCTCTCTTTGATCCCACCCCTCCTTGGTCCTTCCTCCCCTCTTCCCTCCTCTACTTCCCTCTCCCGCCCACCACTACCTCTTCCCCTCCCCCCTCCTTCCCGCCTCTGTCCCAGCCCGGGACTTCCCGGCTGTCAGACCCGCTTCTGTCGGTGGCAGAGACGCGGCCCCTGCTGCGCCTAGTTCAATTCAAGACGCCGGGCCCAGGGGCGCCCCTCCCAGCGGCCCAGGCTCGCCCTGGACGCCCTTCCCGTGGCTCCTTCCTGACGCCCCCGCCCCCAGGACTGAGTCCCGCGCACCTGGCGGGCCGCGCAGCACGTCGCGAGGGCCGACGCGCTCCCATCTGCGCGATGGGTCCGAGGTTGGAGCGCGAACCCTGGCGTGCCGGGCCTTGCCTCCGCGCGTTGCGCCCGGGGCCCCGCGAGTGCTCGCGCTTCGGCCAAGCGGAGCTGCGCGATCAGAAGCGTGGGGCCTCTCTTTAATCCGCTCTCTAATCCCCTGGGACTTGGGGCTTCCTGGAGGTGCGCTTGGAAACAGGTTTTCCTGGGTCCCTGACTGCCTGGGGCAGGTGTTTCCGGGAGGCTGGGCTTGGGAGGAGCCGCTTAATACCAGCGAGCAGAATCAGGAGCAACATTTTAAATTCACTAAGTTAAGACTTTCTAGAGATGGGGGGGGGGGGGGCTACTCGATAAAGAATATAGTCATAGCCCAGCCTCTAAATTCACTGAGTTAGAATCTCCAGGAAGGAGGCTAGGGTCTCTGTTTAAAGGAATCCGTTTTTACAATCTTTGCCTTTTAATTGTCAATTTTAATTCACGTACATTTATTGTGATAACTGATATCTGGAGTTAATTCTTGGGCATTGTTTAATGCTTCGCTGTCCTTTCTTTTTTACCCTAGAGGAATTCTTATGCAGTGGGTGATTTTCCAAGGGGGGTCCCTGCCAGCTTTATGGAATGTCACACAGATGGAGAAAGGGGGGGGCGGTGGCCTCTGGAGGGAGGGAGGGAGCAAGAGTCCACACCGCCCTGACTTTGAGCACCTGCGGGAGGGAAGGGAGCCCCTGACTGACTTCATCACCACTGAAGATGTGGGTGGGTCTGGGAAGGAAGCACCCCAACCCAGGGGGTCCTGAAGACCTTGCAGATGAGTGGGTAGAGTGCTGGCAGGAATGCCTGGCCTCCTCTACTTCTAGTTCCATAACTGAGGGTCGTGGGGAAAGAGCTGGGGATCTTAGGGACCTTCTGAAAGTCATTTCTTTCTTTACCCCTCAGGGGAATTCATTCAAGACAGAATCAGCTGGAAAGGGAGTTGGCTTTTGGTTGAACTCATTTAGCTTAATTCCTGAGCTTGAAGTTTCAGTATCAGTCACACTTGGGCAATTTGAGGAGAGGGTACTTGAGACTAAAACCAGGGGTTGCTTGTTACTCATGGAGACCTGGGGGGGAGGGAGTGTTACTTGAATCCTCACTCTGGAGATAGAAAGAGCAGTTCAAAGGGATTCTCAGAGACAAGTGTATGTGTGAGGGGTGATTGGGTAGGGGCTTGGGAATAGAAGCCCCCCTATGGGATCCCCCACTGGGCATGTCATGAAGTGATGTACAGGGGGTGGGAGTGCAAGGCTTTCTGAGTTCCTGTGAAATACGGACATTTGTTAACAAGGGGCCCTGGCTCCAATTTGAAACAGAGCCCATCCTTGTCAATGCCGAAAACCCTATAACTACAACATTTAAACTGTTCCCAGCCACACACTTTATCCGTTCCATTCATTACGCTTTCCGCCTATTTCCCTTTTGTCTGCAAATCTGTATACACAGAAACAACTTTCTGCTGGGACCGGAACTCTTTCAAGCGCCTTGGTACAGGGCAGCCTCTTCCAGGTGGGGCTGGGGTCCTGTGCCACAGACCTCCCGTTTCTGGGGCACTTCGCTCTCCTTCATTCTTGAGTGGCCTTGGGTGATCCAGAGTGTTTTATTTCATGGTTATGGTCCATGACTGCTTTTTGGTGAAATCAGTAAGCCCTATAAAGAAAGATGTATTTTGACCCAAGTGAAGAAATCCAGCCTGGCGCTCGCTGGCTGTCACTCACTGTCGGTCATCTTCTGTATTGCACCAGCAGAGGGGGAAGGGGCCGCAGCAAGGCTGGAGCCAGGGCTTCCAAACGTTCAAGGAGTCGAGCTGCAGTGTGGCCGGGGTGAGTGATTCTCTGTGCTCCTCCACGGCCTCCTTGACCCTTTCCAGCACCTGACTGAACAGGGGCTCCATGTCCGGCATCAGGGGGTGGGCCTCGGAAGGGTCTCTCGAGAGATCGAACAGCAAAGGTGGATCGTGCTGGGCCACTTTTTCCCCAGAGCAGGGGCAGACCCCTCTCCCATAGCAGGCACCTGCTCCCTCTGGGTGGAATATTGGGCTCATGTAGTGGACTTTCCACAGTCTTCCCCCTGGTGGAAGATGGAACAGAATGGCAGAGGGTCAATGTAGAAAAAGAACAGTGTTATTCACGACAGCCAAAAGTGGGGACAGGCCAAATGTCCATTTGCAGGAGAATGGGTAGACAAATTGTGGCATAGCCGTACAATGGAATATTACACAGCCATAAAAAAGAACGACAGTTCTCACAATGCTGAGCAAAAGCAGTTAGATGCAAAAGGTCACATATTGTATGATTCCTTTTATAGGAAATGTCCAAAAGAGGCGAATCCAGAGAAAGCAGATTGGTTTGTGATTGCCAGAGGATGGATGGGGGTGGCTGCTGATGGGTGTGGGATTTCTTTTTGGCATGATGAAAATGTTTCAGAATTAGATAGCAGTGATGATTGCACTTTAAAAAGAGTGGAGTTCACAGCATGAGAATTATATCTTCATAAAGCTGTTTTCTTTCTTTTTTTTTTAAAGAGTGACTTGCTTGTTTGGTAGGTAGTTTGATAACTGAATTCTCAGAGGTTTAAAGTGGCATATGTTCTCAAAGAAACCTCTCCAAGTCCCTCCCTAGCTGTGAAGGCCCAGGAAAAAAAGAAAGAAAAACTTGATTTAACCTCTGTTAGAGTTTAGTTTTAGCCACTGAAAGACCCATAAAAAACAAAAGCGTCTGACTACCCCAGCTAGGAGAAGACCCTGTAAAAGCTGAGGCAGTCAACGAACAAAGAAATGCATGGGAAATGGAAAAAGTGCCTTCTGAAATGGTGCTTTGATACCAAGTTGTAGCTTGGCTCAGTTTGGGAAGATTCAGTATTGTGAAGTTACCAATTTCCCCCAAGTTAAGTGATTCATTGAATGCGATTAAAAGGGGTATTCCAGTGAGGGTTTTGTTTTAACCTGCAAAAGATTTTACAGTCCTTTTGAAAGGACAGTTGGGGCCAAAATAATCTTTTGAAGATTCTGAAAAGCAAAGTTATCTGATCAGTATGTTACTGCATATGTTACAAAAGTATAATTATTATATCAAAGATAAAATGAAGCTGAGATGATTAAAACATTTGGGAATAAATCTAGATTAATACAACGGAGGACAAAGGCCAGGGATGAGTGTTCACACATGCTTGTGTGTGCGTATGCGGTTGTGTTTGTGAGTGTGTGGCTGTGTGACTATGTGGATGTGTATGGGAGTGTCTGTGTGTGTGTGTGTGTAGTGATAAAAGCTGTTCTTATCATGGAGGGGGGCAGAGTAGACAAATGCGTAAATAATGCCTAAAGAACATGCACTCAGCAATCGCACTCCGCAATCGCAAAGTGAGGGGCAAGATCTCAGAGGGGATTTGGTGGGGGCCGGGGGGAAGCGCTGCCAAGAACCGAATCTAGCGTAAAAAAGTGAAAGCCACAAGGTAGTGAAGGAATGCAAGCAGAGGCAGGGGTGAGACTCGCCCCCAGGCTCTGGTGCTGCTGGGTGCCTCTGCGTCCTGGGGCGCTTTGGCCGCGCGGCGCCTACTGGCGGGGGGATTGGCGCCACCGGGACTCTTTGGGGGCGCGGCCCCTCCTAGCGGGTGCTTTGGCGCCACCGGGGTCCTTTGGGGGCGCGGCCCCTACTCGCGGGTGGGTTGGCGGTACCGGGGCCCTTTGGGGGCGCGGCCCCTACTCACCCGTGCGCTAGTGCCACCGGGGTCCTTTAGGGGCGCGCCCCTACTCACCGGTGCGTTGGCGCCACCGGGCTGCGTGCAGGACTCCCTCGCAGTAATGCAGCAGGAAGTCGTGGCCCGAGCGCTGCGC
>JAQZBX010021609.1:0-23617 GCA_029593785.1 Cabassous unicinctus
TTGACTCTTGTCTTATTACCATAGCTCTTTGTCCGTTATTTTCAGCGGTTGCTTCAGAGTTTGCAATATGCCTCGCATCACATTCCACCTTCAAATAATATTATTTTACTGCATGTATAATGTAAGAACCTTATGACTTTATGTTTTCATTTTCCCTTTCCATCCTTTGTGCTATTGTTTTCGTACATTTTATTTCTTATATGTCATAAACTCCACAGTACATTTTTATTATTTCTGTTTTAAACAGCCAATTTTATTTTAAAGAAATAAAAAATAAAGATTAAAAAAAAATTATCCACATAGGTACCATTTCCCACACTCTTTATTCCTTTCCAAGTTTCCATTTCTTGTAGTGCAAATCTGCTGGCCACGAATGCTCTTCTTGGTTTTTGTTTTTTGAAAAAAAATTTTTATTTCATCTTCAGTTTTGAAGCATATTTTCTCTGGATACAGACTTTGAGGATGATATTTTTTCTTTCAGCACTTTCAAGATATCACTCTAATACTTTTGCTTGCATTGAGTCTGATGAGAAGTTCACAGTCATTCTTACCATTGCTACTTTGGATATTTTCTCTTTATCTCTGCTTTTTTTTTTTTTCCACCTGGAGGTCCTGGGGATAGAACCCAGGTCCCTCCATATGGGAGATGGAAACCCAACCATTTGAGCCACACCTGCCCCCCTTTATCTCTGGTTTTTAGCAATTTCATCATGATATGCCTGGTATGGTTTTCTTTGTTGTCTTGCTTGGGATTCATTGGACCTGTGGTTTATAGTTTTGATGAAGTTCGGAGAAACTTCTTTAAATCATTTTCTCCATCCTCTACCTCCACCCCAGGACTCTAATAAGACCTGTATTAGACCACTTGATATTGCCTCACAGGTCACTGAGGCTCTTTTCTTTCTCTCTCTTTTTTCTTTCAATCTTTTTAATTCTTTCTTTGTTTCTTATTGTTTTGTGTTCAAATTTGTTTTCAAGGAAAGATCTTCTATTTTCTTATGCAGTTAATTAATGTGCAGTTAACCCCCTTTAGTATATTTTTAATTTCAGATATTATTTTCATTTCCAGAAAATTTTATTTTTTAATCTTCCATTTCTTGCATATATTTCTTTTAAATTCTTAAGCATATTGAGTGTATTTATAATTGCTGCTCAATGTCCTTACCTTTTCATTCCTCAATGCTGTCATTTCTGGGTCTATGTATCATTTTCCTACATCTTTGCATGTTCAGTAATTTTTGATTGGATGCTGGGAATGTGATTTGTTTGTTTTGTCGAGTACAAGTTTTTGTTGTCTTTTTTTAAAGAGTTTTGGGCTTTGTTCTGGCAGGTAGCTATTTAAGGATCATCTTTTTTTTTTTTTTTTAAGGTACCGGGGCCAGGGATTGAACCCGGGACCTTGTATGTGGGAAGCTGGTGCTCAACCACTCAGCCACATCGACTCTCCTGAGCTTGGTTTTTTTCATTTGTTTGCTTTTGTTTTTAGGAGGCACTGGGAACTGAACCCAGGACCTCCCATGTGGGAAGCAGGTGCTCAACTGCTTGAGCCATATCCGCTCCCTAAGGGTGATCTTGATTTATTCATGTTTTTTTATTTTTTTAATGCTTTGTTAAGGCAGGTCTAGAGTAGACTCTACTCTAGAGCTGATTTAGCTATACTACTAAGTTATAAGACTTCTGGTGATGCCACCTAAAGCCCTAGCTGCTCAACAAGGACTCTCTTTTCTGGCTTTGGGAACTCTGGGAATTGTCTAACTGTTGCTCCCCATTTGTTTTCTGCCTGATGTTATGAAGTCACCCCTATATATATAGGGCTTAATAATCAGGAGCATACTCAAGGAGACCCCTGTGGGCCTTTCTTGAGCGCTTTGTCTGCGTAGCTCCTTCCTTTCTGCTGCTTTGCCTAGCAAATTCCATTGACTTTGCTGCCTTGCACTCTCTTCTGAGTTCACTGAGACTCCAGAGTTCCTGAGTTCCCTTTCGCTGCACTACCAGTCTGGAAAGAGCCTCTAGGCAGAAAGCTGGACAAGTGTCCTTCTCTCGAGGATCATATCTTGTGCTTCCTTTTGTCTACTCTTTGTAAGTTGCTTCACATATTTTATCCAGTTTTCTAGTTGTTTATGGTAGGGAGGTTCATCCATTCCGAGTTATGCCATGATGGCCAAAACAAAAGTCTCAGTTTTTGTGAATATTCTGGGTGTTTTCTCCTAGACGTTAATTAGCCCTTGAGACCATATCTAGTTCTGGGAAGGAAGCAGGTTTTGGGGAGGAAGAGAAGCGACTCTAAGGCTCTTTACTGTGCGCAGGGACTGTGGTTGGGCATCCCAGAAAGGAGGAACATGGCACCTGGAAGACAAGGGTGGCTGCAGCCCCTCTTCTTAGCAAGTACTCTGCTCCAAATCATCTTTCACACTTAAGGGCTGTAAGTCAGGGATAGTCCTATGCCTTCAGACTATTCCAAGAAAGCCATTTCCTGGCTGGAAAACTCCACAGATCTTATTTTGTTTATAAATGTGAATCTTCTTTCTCCTTTGAATGTCCATGGCACATTAAGTGCTTCTTTTAATCTTTTTCTTCAGCATCAGTGCTGTTTATTGTGGACTTCCAGAATCCAGGAACTGTGTTCAAGGATTGACATCCATAAATTCATTTGATTTTCACTGTAACTCTATCTCTATTTTGCCCACTAGGAAAGTGAAGCCTAGAGAGATTAAGCAATTTGCCTGAGGTCTCAGTTTGTAAGTGGCAGAGCCAGTATTTGAACCTATATCCCTTCTCATCTCATGCCCTGCAATCCTTTTTTTTTTTTTTTTTTAATTTTAATTGTGTTACCATATACAACACAGAATTTTCCATTTTACCACCGTCGTTTGGACAACCTTGATATTAAGCTGTTTCTTCCTTTACTACATACTACCTTTGTATTATAGTCATTTCTGTACTTGTTATCCGTTTATAAATTGATAGAGAACAGCAACCTCCTACCTTCCACATCTTTAGTCTTCAAAACATGTATCAGTTGCCATTCTGTAGTTACCTACAGAATTGGGTGGGAGAGAGTATAAACTACAATGTAAACTATAATCCATGCTTAGTGACAATGTTCCAAAATGTGTTCACCAATTGCAATGAATGTACCACACTAATAAGGGTTGTTGTTAATGTGGGTAAATGTGGATGTTGTGGGGAGCAGGGCATACAGGAATCCCCTATATTTTTTATGTAACTTTTATGTAATCTAAGTATCTTTTAAAAAACTCAAAAAAAAAAAAAAAAAAAAAAAAAAAAAAAAGCATGTATCAGAACCCTTGTATACAGTAAGTTAGGAGGGAGAAAATTATCTCTTTTCTTTCTCATTTTAGAAAAAATAAAATGCCCTAAACTCTTAGAATTATCTTGAGATCAAAAACATTCCTTATCAAGAAGATTAATCTTTCAATGTAACTTTGTTTTTCTTATTTTATTCTTAACAAGTCGTAATTCCTGGAGTCAGCTGACACGAAATCAGCGATCCTTCTATAGAATAACAGATGGCAGAAAGGAAAAACTCATTATTCTCTTGTGAAGCATACATACCTAGAAATTGCAGGCATTGGGATAATGTGTTCTGTGATATTTGCTCCTTTTTGTCCTGCCTTTGAAGCCGATGAATTATCTTCATTTACAAGAATTCTCTTTATGTTTTCTGCAGCAGTAAGATAAATAAATGTTTGTTAAAATAAGGTATATAGGTTTATATAATGATAGGAATAGCACAAGACCTTGAAATCAGTAATTTGAAGTTATCTATTTTATTTGCTAACCAAGTACACAGTGATACCTTGAGGTTAAGGGAGGTCATTTAAAGCACATCTGATTGTCCTTGTGTTGAAAACACTCTCTGTGGCTTCAGATTGTCTGGCCACAGACTAAATGTAAG
Organism: Cabassous unicinctus; assembly: GCA_029593785.1. NCBI lineage: Eukaryota > Metazoa > Chordata > Mammalia > Cingulata > Chlamyphoridae > Cabassous > Cabassous unicinctus. Next base: position 3,920 of record JAQZBX010021609.1, read on the forward strand.
GTTAGAAAGCCATCCCTCTGGAAGCTGTCCAAAAGTCTTCAGAATCTTTCATTACTCAAGTTAACAATGTTTCCAGTACTTGGAAAGTAGAGTTTGGGGAGGAATGGGGGCTGGGAGGAAAGTTGTCACAGAACTTGAAACTTTGAGTTCAGAAAAATATGAAGAGCTGCACAACACAAACAATGAAGCCTAAATTAAACCATGGATTATAGTTAATAGTGCAATTATAGGGGAGTGGATGTAGCTCAAATGGTTGAGCGCCTGCTTGCCACGTACAAGGTCCTGGGTTTGATCCCCATTACCTCCTAAAAACAAACAAACAAGCAAACCAACTCTCAATTGGGGAGTGGATGTAGCTTAGTGGTTGAGCGCCTGCTTCCCATGTACGAGGTCCTGGATTCGATCCCCGGTGCCGCCTAAAAAAAAAAAAGAAAAAAAAATAGTGTAATTATAAAAATGTGCTTTCCTCAGTCATGACAAATGTATCACACCAAATGCAAGGTGCTAATAATAGGTTGGTATATGGGAATCCTATATTTTATGCATGATTGATCTGTCGACCCATGACATCTCTAACAAAAGAAAAGAAAAACATGAAGAGAATAGATAATAACTAAAGACACGAATTGTTTTTATTTGACCACCACTTTCCATTCAGAGATTCTTTCTCGTCAACCAAAAGCTATAGAATGTCCAGGTTCAATAATTGTAAAATTCTTCTCCATATTTCAGAACTATAATGACTTCTTTCGGCTTGAGCAACCTTAAATTTCTATTTTCCAGTATTAATGCTTGTTAAAAGATCTGTAATAACACAGCTCTTCTTCCATCTAGAAAATGGGAGCAGAGAGATGGTGGAGAGGAAAGGAAGGGAGATATGGAGGTTGCTATTTCTCAAGCTAGCAAGAGATCTCATTGGAATCAAGAGGGAATTGTGTTTCACATTTTTTGGGGTGGGGGGAGGTACCGGAGTTTGAACCCGGGACCTCGTACATGGCAAGCAGGTCCTCAACTACTGAGCTACAACCCACTCCCCCACATGGTCTTTGAAGATGCAGTATCATTCCTATCTTAGTGCTTTTATAAAATGGACAAATACCCACTAAAGCTACTTTCCTCCTTACACATAACAGATTAATGATTGACTGTCAAGGAGTTGGTTTTTAGCCTCTGAGGACGTGAACTGGATTCAGGCAATAATGTCAAGGCTAAAGACCAAATGTATTGTTTCAATCCCTGAGACTATCCCGTCTTCTAGTACATTGTTATGCTCCTCTGACCGTTAGTAGTTGGATCATAAGAACCACAAGGGACCACATTTCTTTATTCTTCTTGTCTTATCTAATTCCACTGCTGCCAACCTAGGATTTAAAGGACAACAGAGGTAAAAAAATTTCAATTTTTAACAGAAACAGGCCTAAGGAAGGATTTTAGGTACACTCTAAAGTAAGCTAAACTTAATTCATATTAAATACCTAAAAAAAAAAAAAAAGGAAAGTTTGCACTTGAACCATATTACTAGTTTGTTTGAAGAGGATGAGCTAAACAACACATACAATCATATTTATCACAACTGTTTTCAAGAGCTCCAACTTGTCTTAAAATTCTACTGCATTGTGGGGAGAGGATGTAGCTCAAGTGGTTGAGCACCTGCTTCCTATGTATGAGGGCCTGGGTTCAATCCCCTAAAAAAAAAACAAAATTCTATTACATTGCATTTTCCCTTAGGAGGTTTCCCTGTAGAAAAATTTAGTATTCATTTACTAATGCATTAAGTGTTTATGGCAGGCTTAGTGTGTGTAAATCATTGTGCTGGAATTTGTCAGAAATTATGCATTTATCTATTATCCATTTACCCATGCATTCATTTAAAAAACATTTATTGCATGGTAATATATGCCAAGGGCTGCTCCTGGCGCTAGGAATATTGTTAAATCAGCCTAACACAAAGTCTCTGCTCCTTCTCAATCTAGGTGCAACGGGAAGTCAGACAGTGTGCAAGCAAGCACATAGGTGCATAACATAATTTTGGAAAAAAGAGAGGAAATGCATTAGCTCCTTTTATCCAGCTACTAATGTCTGATATTACCTAAGAGCAGCTGGGAAATTGGATACTGTGATGCAACAATAATATGATATGACTTTTGTATAAGGCAAAATATGGTTTGATTGTTTTTACAGTCATCTTATGTAGCTCTCACATTAGCCATGTAAAGTACATATTGTTAGTTCTGTTTATTCCAATGAAGAAACTGAGCCCAAAGAGATTGGGTGAATTTCTTAAGGTCCCACACCTAGTAAATAGCAAAAACTTTTCAAATCAAGTCGAGTTTTTTTTTTTTTTTTCTTCTGTAAATTATTGGTTGACATAAATTAGATTAATCCTCACTAATGCTTTCCTTCCTACATTTCAGGTTAAACTCGGGAGTAGATAGACTTTGACCACATGGAGGCAGTTACAGCTTTTGCTTTTGGCTTTTTATAAGCACTTTTAGGAAAACCTCCCATGTGTTTACTGGAGAAAATAAGGAAGGGGGAAAACTGATTCTAAGAATTACCCACCCACACTGCCTGGGCTTTCAGTAGGCCCTCTTGAGGCTGATCACATGTTTCAGCTTTCCTTTAGGAAGTGGATGAAAGTTTGAGCCAGGACACAAACAGGAAGGCTCCGGGGCTGCATTTGTTCTCAGGCACCACCTCTTTCAGTAGCTTCTGCTCGGACGAGAAGCGCCACTGCCCTTTGTGTCTCTGGCCGGCGAGGCCGGGGCACAGGTGCTATCCCATGGATCATGGAGTGTGGGGTCAGTGGCCGGCGGATGCCGGGTGGTGAATGCCGGCTGGAGGATGGTTTCCCACCCTCTGGGCCATGAGGACACGGGACAGCAAGGATGTTTTGTGCTTCTCCCTAAAGAGTATCATCAGTGAGACGTTTAACCTTGCTAGACGGTAAGGCTTAGAGCACTTCCTAAATGAATAACTTTGCTACTGACTTCTTTCTGAAGACTGGTTCTTTTATTTAAAAGAGAAAGGAAGAAAGCAAATACTTGCTGACACTTTTTTAAAAAATTACATTTTTAGGTGACTGCATGGTGAGGCTTGCAAGTTTAATTAGTAGTTTAGAGATACACAATGTTTAAGTGATAGTAAACGGTGATATTTTTAACTGTTTGAAGAAAGAATTCTATCCTTTTTAGGAGGTGGATAGTAAATATTTTCCTAAGATATAGAAGATGGTTGTTATGGTTTGAGAATAAGATACTCATATGAGAAGACTAGTTGAAATGGGATGTTAATAGGCACCTAAAAATGAATGGCTTGGAGGTGTTTTGATTCTAATTCCTGTGTTTATGTAGGTGCTTTAACTCTCTAATCCACTCTTTCCAGATGATTGATCCTATTGTAGAAACATCTACACATGTTTCTCCATAATCCAAGCAAGGTTTTCACTCTTTAATGGAATTCTCTTTCTCTAGCCTTTAAGTAGGCTACCAGCCTTTTTTAAGTGTTCAGTGTAAACCCGAAGTGCCTGTTTGTTCCCTGGTCTGAGGTGAGTCTCAGTTTGTGTCTGGGCATCTGTGGGCCCTGCATCTATCAGTTTCTCCTTTACATTTTGCCTGGCCTCTGCCTACTCTAGTCCCGTCCCGCCCCTCCCTCCCCCCATGCACCTTCTTGGAGATATTGGCAGCTAATTAGTCTAATGACTTAATTAGACTGAATAGTCAAGCAGAGGGCCTTTGAGAAACACAAACATGCTCTTTCCAGAAAGGTTTCCATACTATTGATTAACTTCTTTTTACATTTAATTTTTAGAGTGTCTTCATCCATACAACCTCCTTGCCAATCATTTCTTTTCTGTCTTTTATTTATGTTCTTCTTGCTCCTTTTGCTGTCTTTTGGAGGGAAGGGGTGTGTTAGGAGTGGCATTGTTTATTTCCATCAGATTAGATTAAAACCATCTGCTTCAATTTGACCATGAAATATAACCCAAATAGCTGGTTCTTTACCACAAAGTAGCTGTCTTTCCAAAGCTCAATGCCGACATACATGTTAAAATAATCATTGTTAGAGAAAAATGACACTCACTGGGACACAGAGACTGATGATTGCAGGCAGAAAGTTTATTGGGAAGCTCTCCCAATGGAGGGGGTCTGAAGAATAGACTTCAGCTCACCAGTGGAAGGTGGTGGATATGACTTTATACAGTACATCAATAGGCGGGGAAACCAAGTACAGCCTGGGGCCAAATGGCCAGGTGGGAGTGGGCTAGGAGGTCTTGGAATGTTCAAGGGGTTGGTGGTGCTTGGGCCTAGAGGGGTGATGGCCCTTATCTGCTCCACTTTGTTTACTCTTGGGAGGGGATGGGCTGGGATGGCTTGCTCAGTGGGTCAGGTGGGTTATGGCTGGAGGCTGCCTTTTTCAATTTATGTCACAGGGGTATTGATTCATGGCCCTATGACCTGTCAATCATTGCAAACCTCTAACAGTCCTAACTCTTTGATTATAAATATATGATGAAGGACCTAACTAATGGGAATACTGGGCTGAACGGAAGGGTGAGGGGATTCGGGACATCGACTCGGTCTGGCTACTTCCTGCTGTTATGGGGCGGTGAAGGGTTCTCTTCTGTTCTGTCCAGTGGGTTCTAATTTCTGGTCCTGAAGAGGCTGGTACTGGCATTCATGTAGCAAGAAGATGCCATCCACATATTCCTGAGTTGTTGATTGGACAATTCGGCATGTGAATCAGATGAGAAGGTGTAAGAGACAAAGACCAAAAAGCAGCAGCAGCAATAATAGCAGTAGTGGTGTTATAATGGGTAAAAGGATTGATTTTAGGGGTGAGAAAAAGAGAGAAATGAGTATAACCAGGATTGATTTCCATAGCTGTTGTCTTGGGCCATCTGAATGATCTTTATGTTTTCTCTTGAAATTTTAAGATTTTCTTCTACCTGCCCAGTTTTGTTAATATAAAAACAAGTTTCATTTATGATTTCACAGGTACTTTCCATGATCTTTTTTTTTTTTAACATTTATTTTATTTATTTCTCCCCACCCCCTTGTTGTTTGTTTTTCACTTGCTGTGTCTTGTTTCTTTAGGAGACATTGGGAGCTGAACCCAGGACCTCTGATGTGGTAGGGAGGTGCCTAATCGCTTGAGCCACCTCTGCTCCCTGCTTTGTTGTGTTTCTCATTAGGCTTTTCCTCCTTGTGTTGCATCAGCTCGCTGCCTTCTTTTAGGAGGCATCGGGAACCTCTGCTCCTTGCTTTGTTGTGTCTCTCATTATGTTTTTTCCTCATGTCTCTTGTGTCAGCTTGCTGTGCCTGTCACATCAGCTCACTGTCTTCTTTAGGAGGCACCGGGATCTGAACCAGCGACCTCCCATGTGGTAGGTGGGAGCCCAGTTGCTTGAGCCACATCCACTCCCTCTTCCCACAATCTTGTGATATTCTCATGATTGGTTTTGAGATTAGTACATCCTATTGGATTAGGGACAGGGATGGGGGTTTGGGGTCATCTGTTCCTGGGACAGGGGAGATCTGCCGGCACCAACCGGGGTTGTGGGAGATTATTTTGCTAAATGGGGCTAACATTCCCAACTCTTTTTGATATGGTTGAGTGGAGAGGGAGAGTGGAAAGGTGGGTGTTGATCATCTGGCTGCTTTCTGCTATTATGGGGCGTTTTGGGATTCAACTACTGTTCCCCTTTTGGTGTTGAGATATTGTGCCTTCTGGCTCGGTGGCTGGCACTGTATTTTTGCAGCAGGAGAAGATCATGTACATGATCATGGGTGACATCTCGGATGGCTGTTTGGATAAACTGAGTTATTGTGTGGAAGATGTATGGACCTCCTGATAAGGAGAATGAGAGTTATAATTGTGATAAGGATAGGAATTAACCATGAAATTCAGGGTGGGCTGTGAGGTTATCCCCTCCAGGAGCCTGAGGGGAAGGAATAATAAGATTATATACTCAACATTGAACATTAATGGTTGACAGCGAAATCACATAATTTGGTGGGCTTACACACATAGAGTTTTAGTGGGAATAGGAAACTTTAGATTATTAACTGTGGTTTCATAACAGTGTTTTTGAGTGATTTTTTTTATTTTTCATGGATTTAAGATTCCCAACCAGAAAGCTGCATAGGCCTATGGTTAAAATGATTTTATTTTCTCCCAGTTTGTATAATTTGAGGCATAGGCAACAACAAATTATTATTACTTCCACTTTTTGGGCTGTGGGGCACTGGCACTTTAACTTGTAACTTTAGTGCCTGTCTTGGTCTTGCTGTTAGCATCTTAACTGGAGCTATGGCTACAGCCCACAGTACCGAATTACAAGAGTTCCGTTGCAGTGTCTGTAGCACTGAAAGCATGTCTTGCCCCTTCTGAGAACAGGAGGGGACCGATGTCACAGTCGTTGGAGTGAGCACTAAGGACACTCGTGGTTGATGTTCATGAGCTGCCGGCGAGTGACAAGAAGTTGGAACTGCTGGGCCAGGCACCACAAGGTCTGGTATCCATGATGTTTGTCTTTTCGGTGGAGCTACTCTGCTGCTTTTGGGTCTTAATGGTATGGCTCTGGATCTTTGCGAGGGTATCTGTCTCAACAGTCCCAAGAGAGATGTTAGAGGAGGGGAGAGGGCAGGGACATGATAGCCATCCCGGATGTTCTTCCACAGATCTCTCTTCCCCACAGAGGGCAGCCCACAATAGTTCATTGTTCCTGTCTTGTACTTTGGCTTCTTCTCCCAATTGTGACCAAAGCTTAAGGGGTATTTGTTTAGAATGTTGCCTCTGCCACAAACCCCACCCAAAGCCAATATTGGTACTGGCTACATCTAATTTACAGGGTAAGTTAAGGTTCACCAGCCCCCTTACTGCTTACACTTGTGTTATTGCCGTTTTTCCTAAAAGGCAGCCTCCTGGGGGGCGGGTGGTGGTTTCTCATTTCCATGCACAACCTTTTCTGATTAACACAAATAATCATTTTAGTATCTGAGCTAAATGAGGGATGAAAGGTTTTCAGTATCCCAACAATATTATAAACTCTATTAGGAAACATTGTACTTTATCAGTTATCACAGAGGATACACTTTTTGTTTTACTTAACTAAACAACATTTAAGAATTTGATAGACGGCCAGGACTTTGTAGCTGGTCCCAATTGTTTGCCCATCTCAGGCTCTTAGCATAAGATACCATTGTCTCTGATGCTTCTTTTAATTCTGAGCTGAAAAAAGGATTACTGGTTAACATAATATCATCAATAGGGTTACAGCAACAGGTTTTTCCACGCAGCCAGAATCTTTGCCACCAGGCCAGGACAGATGGTTGAGCTATGCACACAACCTTGGGAAAGCACTGCAAAATCCACCTTTGGCTCTCTCACATGAAGGTGAATGCAGGCTGGATTGATTTGCCTAAAGAGATACTAAAGATACAAGTTTTAAAACAAAGTGATAGTGACATAACCGGATATTATTTCTGCAACAAACTGGCAATATTTGGGACTGCTGCAGACAGCAGTGGGGTTACTTTAATCTCTGATAATTACTGTTATGCCCTCAATGGCCACTCTTTTTCTGCAGCCATAGAGCTGCTTCTTTTAGCGGAGGTGGGGCGGATCAGATGAACACAAACTAAGGCATCTCTTGATTTCTAGGCAGAGAGGTTGTTTCTGTGACACATACCATTTTTTAAAAATAATTAAAACCATGATTAACAACTCTATAGTTTATCTAATATTATGCCGAAACATTTTTAGATTTTCAGGAATTTTATGCACTTTAAGTATTCATATGAACATTTTACTGGTACAACTTTGGTTAACAGAGGGTTAAAGAATTTCTTTTAGTTTAATAACACTTTTAAACACTTTCCATCCAACCTATAATATATCAAATGAACTCAGCTATTCTATTATTTCACTTTTTCCCAAGGTGAAAGATATTTTTCAGGATTTGATTCTGAGAAGACAGGTTTGAACATTATTTCTTTTAAAAGTGGTAATATTTATTTTTCTTAAACAGCCAGGAAAATGATAAGGTTAAAGTATAAGAAACTATTTTGATAAAAGAGATTTTTGTTTTATATACTGATTAGTCAGGAGAAAGACTTTTTACGAACTTTTGCTGAAACAGACCACTGATTTGGGAAATTGTTATTTTAACAGAGAAAGATGAAAATTTTAACTTTGCATCAGTATACTATTTGATATTATAGCTTTTAAAACTTTATAGATAGACCCAATATATTTTATTCAACTTTAACTACAAAAATTTCTTTTTCATGAACTTTCTGCACTTTCTGTATTCATTCAGGTTTTGTTTTATATTCTAACTTTTTTTTATAACCAGTCATTTTATTTTAGGACAAAATTAAACGTATTCTATACACCCTACATACGTAAGTTACTAAAATGATTTTGAGAACTGTCTCAAAGCAAATTTCTTATAACATACAATTACCATGATTACATTAATTAACAGGTATTTTATTTTAGCAGTGTAGGAAAAACTACTTTCCCCATTACTTTATGAAAACCTAAGATTCCCAATGGAATCAAAATTATCTTCTCCCTATCACCACTTTAATATGCAGATTGGGGTGGGCTTTGACAGGTTTTCCTGTTATGCATTAGTTCAGTTTCTGTTTAACAATGACTTCCTGTAATTAGCCATTTGGCCATCCCAGCTCAAACAATGCTTCTACAAACTTCTTATAACTATTCATAACCACTTAGAGTATAGTTACTTCATTTCAAGACAAATTCTGCCTTCACAGAACACATTCCCTTACTTAATGCTACCACAAAACCTTTTACAACTTGCCATATGCATTCAAGTTTTGTCCTGCATACTTCCATTCTGATTTTATGAAAACTAGCCATCTTATCTTAGGACAAAAAACACTTTCCTAAACAAACATACCAAATTTCAGTCAGCACTCCTACAAACTTTTTACTTCTTTCAATATCCATTTAAGTTTCACATCTTTCATTTCATTCTGTGAAGAAAAATAAACTATTCATTTCAATTTAGGCAAGAACTATTTTTAATGAAGAGATTTGTAGTAATTTCATTAGTCAAGATGTACAATTTTCATCACTTTAAAGATTTAATACACATATTACCATTCATACTTATTTATTAATATAAGCGCTTATTTAATTTTTGGCCATTTGAATAGAGCTCTTTTAAGAATTTTCATTTATCAATTTAATATTACCATCTGGAGGTATTAAGATATACACTGAACAAACAAACACAAAAAGAGCTAAGACACACCGACAGAAACATAAAGCTCTTTAACTTGACTCATAATTCTTACTCCTTTGGTATGGCTATTTTTAGGCTTTTTCACTATTTTATATCTTTGATTTTACTGCTTTTTAAGATTTTTTTCTTCTGTAATCAGTGTTGCTTGTAATATGCAAGCTTGTTTTTGGAAACACTTTTACAAGCAATCAGCAACACTTAGGAATATTTGAGCACTGTAAATGCAGTTAAGCTTTAATTTAGCAGTTTAGATAGATAGGTATTTAACACATATATTTTGTATCATTGCTTTTTAGGAGTACACTTAGGAGTTAGCTAAAAGCTTACTTGTAAGAGGCGAGCAATTGCAGATTTGTCAAGTAAGATTATTAGGGACAGCTGGGTATTGAAATTTTTGATAAAATGAGAAGAATCAGAGGAATAGGATCTGACACTGTGTTTGATTTGGGAGAGATCAGAGAGGGAGAAGGGGACATGAACACGCATAATGCTTTCTGCCTGGACCACTTCCTGGAGAGGGAGGAGAGAAGCTGGGGAAGGAGGCTGGAGAGCGGGTGGTGGGTGGGGAGAAGGGAGGGGGTTCAAGGAGCGGTGGGGAAATAGGAGGAGGAAGTAAGTACAGGGGGGCCGCTGATGAGGCATATGGTGGTGGAGGAGGGGTTTGATCAGATGGATCAGAGTCAGAAGAAGGGTTTTCTGTGTGTGGAAGGTGGGGAGGGGTGGGGCGGGTGGCACCTGTATGAGGAGTTGCGGGAGGAGCCTGGTCTGCCAGATCGAAGTTGAGACTTTCAGAGGTTGTAGGGGGTGTGAGAGAGGAGAAGGAAACTTTCTGAGAGGGTTTTTGGTGTGAAAGAAGGATCTGATAAGAGGAACAGGATTGGCAAAGGGAGGGACGATTCTGAAGGAAAAATGCCTGAATGTAAGGAATTTCTGACCACTTGCCCATGCGCTGAATGAAATCTCTAAGTCTCAGAGAATTTGGAAATTGAAAGTGCCATTCTCTGGCCATTGACTTGCATTGTCTAATTTGTATTGCGGCCACACAGAAAATGAGCTTTTTAGGTTTGATGTTTCCTTCCGGGTTCAGAGTTTTAAGGTTATGAAGGAGACAACCCAGAGGGGTCCGAAATTGAATTTCCCATTTTAGGTGGCATGGGTGAGACTAAGGATCTCTAGAAAGGAAAGAACAGGGGAGATTCCAAGTGAGATGGGTGTCCCCAAATCAGTCGGAAATCACCCAAGGAAACCGGAGACTGCGCTTGGAGCCAGACATCCCCGGAGCCAAGGGGTCTCTTCCCACAAGGACGCAGGCCTCCCGCCCGCTGTGGCTCTTGGGGACAGTGAGGATCACTGACCTAGCGCTAGGCTTTTTGGTTTTCGGTGGGCTGTCCTGGACAATGGAAAAAGGAGAGAGAGAGAGATCAGGATCCTCTGGCAGAGAAATCCTTGACTCACCCAGCTATGATTCAGTGTCCGATGTTGGATGGATTCTCTAGGCAGCAGCAGGGGGAGATTCCTCATCAATGATCAGTCTCAAAGTGACCCCAGCCTGGGTTTTCAGCACCAAATGTTAGAGAGAAATGGCGCTCACTGGGATGCAGAGACTGATGATTGCAGGCAGAAGGTTTATTGGGAAGCTCTCCCAACAGAGGGGGTCTGAAGAATAGACTTTATACAGTACATCAATAGGCAGGGAAACCAAGTACAGCCTGGAGCCAAATAGCCAGTGGGGAGTGGGCTAGGAGGTCTTGGAATGGGAGAGGTTGGTGGTGCTTAGGTCCAGAGTGGGTGATGGCCCTTATCTGCTCCACTTTGTTTATTCTTGGGAGGGGATGGGATGCCATGGCTTTCTCAATGGGTCAGGTGGGTTATGGCTGGAAGCTCCCTTTCTTCAATTTATGTCACAAGGGTATTGATTCATGGTCTTATGACCTGTTAACCAATGCAAACCTCATAAGGGGGAACCTCTAACAATCACCTATTTATTGATCTACACACGGACAATAATGTTGGCATGTTCTTTTCTATTTGTCTTTTAATGGGCCTGCTTCTTAGCAATATTAACAATGTTTTATGAAAGCAGTTCATGTTACTTTTCTGGTCTTTTCATGGCATATGAGCAAATAAACTATTTACACTACTAAAAGGGAAAAAAAAAGACATCTGCTTCAAAGCCTTCTGGATTCTCCTTAGTTAAGTGACATCATCTTTATGTTTACACGACTGTGCTTATAGCTTCTTTAATTGTTTACAACTGCTTTACCAGTGAATTTTGTAATCAAAAACTAAAGTCTCCTTTGACCCCATTGAGCTTTTATGTGTGTGTGTTAGGGGATGTTTTTTAGTTTTATCTCCAATTTCAGATGGTGGTAAGCAAAACTAAGGTTCATGGTAGGGTAGGAATTTCCAGCATGATACTTAGGATGTGGCATTAGCTGGATGTGCTCATTTGTTTGTGAACATAAGAATTTAACAATGACATGCTTTGATGATTATTACTAAATAGGGAGACTTTTTCCTTTCTTTTTTTCTTTTTTTGGCTTAAACAATAGGAATTTATTGTTTCACTGTTTTCGAGGTTATAAGTCCAAAACCAAGGGCAGGTGTCAGTGGGATCATGCTTTCTTTGAAGTCTGTAGAGTTCCCAGGGATGGGGCTTGCAGGCAATCCATAACTCAGGCTCTGCCTCCATAACATGGCCATCTCTCTCTCTTTGTCTCCCATGCCAGCCTGTGTCCAAATTTCCTGTTGATGAGGACTCCAGTCATATGGGTTAAGACCCACACTGATTCTTTGAAGATCTTATTTACAAATGGGTTCACATCTGTAGAACCAGGGGTTAGTACTTGATCATGTTTTTATAGGAAACATGATTCAATCGGTTGTACAAGCCTCCTGGGGGAAGTTTATGGCTGGGTTTTTGTTCTTTAGTTAGAGATGTAGGTTTACAGAAAAAGTATGCATAAAACACGGAGTTAGGGAGACTTGCTTTAGCTTTACAGCTCATAAGTAAGAAGGGATTTGCCTTACATTTAGAAATTATTTTTACATTTCGCAATCCACAAATGTTTTTTGATAGCCCTATAGTTCTGAATACAAACACTGCTCCTATGTACCGATCTTTTACAAACAAATTTTGTAAGGCTCTTGTTAAACTCTAAGCCAGGGCTTTAATAGAATAGTAGCCTTGCTATCAAAGGCAGGTTTAACAAGATAAGACTTGGGTTTAGATTTGAAAATATAAGCAAAGGACTTTCTTTTTATGATAATAAAGCAGAAGGGAAAAAAAATGCCTACCTAAGCAAGGAGGATCTTTACAGATAAGGAATTTGAAGACAATGGGTATAGTAATCCAACACTCTATTAGCCAAGGTCTAGCAGAAATTTCAGGAAAATATAACAAAGTAACCTATGAGATGAGCTAAAAGGAAAGCAATGCATCTCTATAATAAGTAGGATGAGAAGCCAAGTAACATTTACTGGAAGCCTTCCTACTGACTCCAGCTGAACTGAATGCAGGAATGTGTTTTAATGCCTGTGAAAAACCCCCAGAGGTGGTGTTTTGTATCAGTCTTGCTGGCATAGACACCGACACTGCCTGGAAACTTTCCCAAAGCAGAGGGCGGAAACAGTTCAGCCAAGATGCATGGTATTATAATAAAAATATGGAGAAGCAGTGCACCATCCTCTTGGGAGACAAAGAATAGCAGCCATTTCTGAAAGTCCAGTGCAGCCCGGTGACTGCCCAGCAGATAAGAACATTCCCAGGTAGGGGGCGGCTGCAACAGTGCCCCCAAAGTACATATTTAAACCTAAGGAAGCCTAGATTGAGAAAAAGGGAATTATTTCTTAGTGATATGGAAGCCTGTGGATTATTTATGGGGAAAAAAAAAAACACTATTGAGAAGAGTGTTTGAACTGGGTAAGTAAAGGCTGATTAGATGGGCATTGTTTAGGCAACTTCAGTGATGAATAAAGGGTGGGTTTACAAAACAAACTCTAGGAAGTAAGCAGTGTAAACAGGTCTTAACTCTGCTGGCTATGAAGATGGTGTAGGGAACACTCCCTTGGCCAGGTGTATTTAATTAAATCAACCCAAAGCTTTAATTTTTTTTTTTTCTACTTTCTCTTATGAATATACATGGTCAAATTGAGGCCAGACTTCCCAAGAAATCAACTTGGTATATGACAAAAATCACTATTTGGGGGCATGAAACACCATTGTTTTGCTTTAGGTAAAAGGCACACTATTTGCTTTTTTGTGTTCTGAAATGATATCTAACTTTCCGAAACTTCCAGAATAAGTAGATGATAAAAGAGATAGTTTTACCCTGTTTTTCCATCCTGTTCCACAACATGCAGAACTGATTTTAAATTGAGCTTCTAGAAACATTTAAAGAAATGCTGGCTATACAGGGAGAGCCCTTCCTACTAAAGGGAAGTGCTTGTAGGAGAGCCTGAAGAGGCTGACCAAATGCTTCCAGCATTTTTTTGGAGATCTGTAACTTTATGAATGTTCAAGGTATAGTGCTTTGTAGCAAGTATAATCAAAATGGAGCTCTACAGAGGAGGCGACTTCAAAAGATTCTTTAAAAATAACAGCATATGCTATATTGTCTTTCACTGCATGGTTTGCCAACTTCAGATTATTCAGTAGGTATGAATTTTCTGGTATATTTTAATTAAAATATTGCAAGGTTGATCATGTGGTCCAATACTGCTAGCTATTTTTTTTTTTTCCTTTTTAAACAAAACACCCTAAAGCATACTCTCTTTTTGGATTAGGTGAGTCTGTGGATATCCCTTAACCACTAAGAAGTTTCAACCCCTTAGAAACTGCTTTCTAATCAATGAAGTAGAGTAAAGCAGAAATCAGTATTAGGCAAACCCATCTTGGATCCTTTCAAGAAGAGCTATATCAGAAATACTTGAGCTACATCAGAAATACTTGAGCTGTCAAAACATCTACCACCAGAAATTTGTATGTTTTGGTGGTAATGGTAGGAATGGAATTACATTATCCAATGTTGGAGTGAGAAGGGATCTTTAAGATAGAAAACTTGGTACAGAAGTTCTCAAACTTGGCTTGGGAAAACAGTGGGGGTGGGGGCAGGAGTAGGGGTGGGAGAGGGGGAGAAGGAGGTGAAGATTCCATGCAGGCTTTGACTCATGACCTCCGTCCATGAGTCAACCACAGCTGGACTGCTTGTATTTCTTTAAAATCTTGGCTATATCTACATTTCCATTTGATCAAATTCCATAACCCCAAAAAGTTTCAAACCAACGCTGAACAAATAGTCACTTGTACAGCACTGACTCTTCTTGAGACCTGAGCTCTTGGTTTCTGCTTGTTTGCATCCATTCACAAGAAGCTCCGCCTCACAAGGCTAGGGTGCTTGTTTTGGTAAAATTCCTTAATGTAAAATTTCTCTAGATATATACCCTAAGTGCTACTATTGACGTAAGACCCTTCTGCGCACTGGCATTTTATAAAGACTTTCATTAATCTGGACTACAACTCTGTGTGGAAGTGATTATCCACAGTAGACAGAAAAGGAAACCGAGGCACGGGGAGGTCAAAGCTCTTGCCCAAGTTTAGACAGCCAAGTGTCAGGGCGAGAAAATGAACCAAAGGTCCCACAGTGCTGAATGAATGACAAAATGAGTTATCTGGCTATGTTTTTTTTTTGTCTGGAGGTAGTGGAAAAACTCTGAGGTTATGATGGAAGGAGCTACAGGACTTGGAACAATTCTGGGAAGTTATTACCTGGGCCTCCGTGTTCTCTATTCTCAGACAGTTCTTTACTTCCTCTTCAGACCTATTCTCTTGAAGAAGATAGAATCTATTCCTCTTGCCTAATAATATGTAAATCTTGCCACTTGTGCTTAGGGCTGTGTGTCTATGTGTGTGTGGGGGGGTGGTAGTTGTTAAAAAAAAAAAAAAAAAGGACAGGAATTACATTCTCCCTTATGAGCTGCAAAGGTTTGAGAGGGGATGTATTTCAGAGAATTCTTGTACTTTCTTAAGCCCCAAGCAGGGTCACTGAACATTTTCAGTGATGTGCTTACAATCCTATCTGTTTACTGAAGATTTGGCTTTTTGGTTGCTTTGGATTTTTCAAACTGACCCATCTGCCAAGGTCCAACTCAAATTCCAGACCCCGCTTCTCCTTGTGAAGCAGTCTCACCGCCCTTCACGCTGACCTCTTCTCTAAATTCCTCAAGAGCCCATCATCAATGGCTTTCATTTAATATTTATACACTCTCATACTCAGCGTGCGTTTTCTTTTTGCACGCATTATCTCCTCTTCTTGGCAGGCCTGTAGGCCCCCTGTGGATACCGACTGTTTCTTTTACCTCAGTATCCCCTCTCCGCTCCCTGCCCCCACCTAGAGCTAATATAGAGCTGCCTTCATTAACAGCTGATTCATTGGTACATTATCTTCCCACGTGTCCTATTTTTGTACCACGAGGCTACGCAGGTTGTTCTTCCCCAAGGCAGCTCTTGAAATATTTGAAGACAGTGAGCATGCTTTCCTGGAGCCTTCTAAATTTTTCCAATGTTTTCAACATTTTCACATGGGGCATGCTTTCCTGACAGTCTCTCTTTGACCACTTGCTCAGAATTCATTCCTGTTTGTCAACATTCTTCTTTCAATGTGGTGCCCAAAGCTGAATTCCAGTTCTGCAGGACTTAGGACAGTCTCCTCCCCTTTCTGTATGGTGTCCTTCGATGCCACTCAGGATCCAGTTAGTTTTATTGGCATCCATGTTATACTGTTAGTTGGCACTGACCTTGCAGTTGGCTAAAATCCCTTCATTTTTTTCACATGAGCGGTGCTTATGCCGGGACGTGATCTTCCTAAACACGTATAGCTAAAGTTTCTGAACTTTATACTCGTTCCTCTTAAATTTCATTCTGTTTCGGTCCATCAGCCCTTTCAACAGAGACTTTCTTCATTTTCTGATTGTCATCCAAAATTGTCTATTAAACTAGTTAGGAAGATGATATTGTGATTGAAAAAGTCCTAAGCTTTAAAAATATTCTGATAAATCTTCCCAAAGAATGTGCCTAATCATGTTATCTTGTTGAGAAAACTTTAAAGGTTTTTTGCAGCCTGTAGTTAAAGTCTAAAAGCTTCTTGCTGTGGTACCAGCAGTCTTGACGACTCTGCTCGTACTGCCCCACTAGCCAAACCAGACTCCTCATCCATTCTACCCATATCCTGAACCTGCCTGGGCAGCTTCGCTCGTCCAGGATGCCTTCCTAGAATGTAAGTCATGCCACACTTCTGCCAAGTCAGAATCCTGCCCATTCTTCCTTTTGACCTGTTTCCTCAACCTTCCATTGGGAGTAATTTCTCCTCCCTTTGAATTTCAAAGCAATGCTCTGCATGTACCGTATTCTACTTTATATGAGCCAATGTGGTATTGTGGTCAAGAGCAGAGGTTCCAGGAATAGACGCCGTAACTGTGCACAGGTGCAGCTGCACCCCTGAGTATTGGGATAACCGCGGGTACGTTACTATTTCCCTCTAAGCCTTCGTTTTTCACATCCATGAAATGGAGGTAGTTGTGTCTATTTTACAGGGTCATTGTGAGGATTAAATAAGTTGGATATTTAAAGTTTGTGAGCGGTGCTTGACACATCGTTAAGTGCTAACAACTGCCAGCTATATACCTATAGGTACTTAATAATTGTGAATTTAACTGAAGCAGCTCCAAAGAGCTATAGACATGATTTCTCGAGTCCTCAAAATGTGACTATCAAGGGAAACATTTTCAAAGTTACAGAGATGGGCTCATGTACAGGAACAACATTTTCCCAAGGAGATATTGTCAGATGTTCTCTAACATGAGTCCAGGCGTATGGACTTGCTGACCTACAGTGAGCTAGGAAGTCAAATCCTGGTCAAGATTTTAACAAGCACTGTGCCGTATCAACTGGTATCGAAGAATGAGATAGCCTGGAGAAATATGGCCTGGATGTTATGAGCTGTGTTTATTAGCTTTGTAATTAGAACACTTGTTCAAAGCCTCCTTTTAGCTTGTGTGCCCATGGGCTCAGGCTGATTTGCATTTTGCTTTGTGCAGCATGACAAAAAGAAACTGTAAAACAATTTTTCCCTCCGTATTCCCTTGAAAAAGCATGGAGGAACATCTGCAACTCATCATACATTTAAATTTTGACATTTAGCAGTGGGGAGTAGCACTCTTTAGCCTGTTGGCTGGCTCTGACCTCAATATTTTTTTAAAGGTCTTCCAGGAATCTGTGTTAGGCTAGGTAGTGTAGAGGTGTTAAGAAGAATAAGGTCAGAGAGCGGGTGCAGCTCAGTTGGTTAAGCGCCTGTTTCCCATGTATGAGGTCGTGGATTCAATCCCCAGTGCTGTCTTAAAAAAAAAGAAGATAAAATTTCTGTATCCAAAAACTTATTTGGAGACAAAACACATAGTAATGAAATAATAATGTAAGGTTTATTTCAAGGAAGCTCTGTTCTCAGTTAATTGCTAAGTCAGTGATGTAGAACATTAGCTGCTATGAAAGCTTCAACAGGATAATTTTTAATTGCTAAAAACCTATTTCACTTGTCTTTCCAAAGGATCACTTCAAGAAGTTCTAGAGACTAAAAGATATAAACCTTGATGGCATGATCAATTAATTAACATTTGTGCTAATATTTGTACAAAATGTTTGTTTTCTGAAAAATTGTCTTTATATTAAACAGTAGATACAGATACACCTGAGGAGGAGGAAGATTATAATGGCTAGCCCATTATATCATTTAGTCCCCATCACGGCCTTATGTTATTATCGCATTTTTGAGACAAGGGGAAATTAAGTCTGACCGGTCTCATAGGTTATGCCCTTAATAAGTGGTAGATCTGTGATTCGGTCACCTTGGTCTAGCTGCTGTGATATCTCATCTCCTCTGACTCCTATTCAGCTGTTTCATTGGCTGCTGTGCTGTTTATTAAACAAGTTTCTGAAAAGTCAATGCCAGATAGTGTTGGAGGAGGATGTCCCCTTTTGTCTATTTGCATTTCGATGTCATCATTACACAGGCCCATCTGTCCCATCCCAGTCCTGGGCGTCAACGTACTATAATAGTAGTACATTTTATTATAGAAATTATGAGAAAATCCAATTTGAAGGAAAAACAAAAAACAAACAAAGCTAACAACAAAAATATCATGAATACAACCATAAACAAACAAAAATAATGTTAATATTTTGGTATATTTCATCCCAGTTCCTTTCTACGTGTGCAAATAGGCACCAGACATGCAAAGTTGATGTTTATCATCTTATAAAAGTCATTTTGAGTCCTAATTTTTCAACTAATATTATATTGCACATGTTTCCGCGTGTCATTCAAAATCATGAAAATATCGCTAATGGCTACATGGTATACCACTGTGTGAATGAACCACAATTTATTTTGCTAATTTCCCAATGATGTTCATGTAGGTTGCTTCTGATTTCCCACCCTTTTATACATAACCCTGCAGTGATCACAACCACACATAAATCATTGCCCATGTTTCTCAGTATTTTCTGAAGATAACTTCAGAGAAGCTAAATTACCAGGTCAAAGGTTATAAATTGTTTTAAGACTTTGGATACAGAGAGCTAATTTCTTTCCAGCCCCATAGACTAGGTCCCATAGCAGAGCAGATGCAGAGAGAGGAGCATGGGTACAAAACTTCAGTCTTCAGCAAAACATCCTCATGGTCCTTCCTTTATTAGACATGGATGGAACCAGCTGTCGTAAGCCCAGCAAGTCTCATTCAGTGTTCCTTAACGGCTGCCTTCAGGGTCTTATTTGTCTATCTCATCCTTTTAGCGTGATTATTTGCTTCAAGATGTGATCATAGTGAAGATGGTTAAGGGCCAGGTCCTTCAGTCACAAAGCCCAAGATCCAATGCCTCCTAGCTCTCCCTCCCCTTGGAAGCAGTGAGACCATGGGGAGTTATTTAATCTCTCTGCCATCTGGTTTTCTCATCTGCTAATATTAGAACCTGTCCCATAGAACTATAAGGATTAAATGGGATACTGTATGCAAACTACGTACTTAAGTAGCTGCATAATAAAGAGTCTCTAAATTTTAGCTAGATTTATCATACGTCCCAGGCTGATGTTATTTATTCCGTAGATATTTGTTGACTACTTCGAATTGCCAGGGGCCCTATATGGTGAGAATGAAATTTTTTTTTTTTTTTTTTGCAAAGAAGCCCCATTAATTACAGAGAGCATACAAAGTCCTTTCCTCATAAGGAAAAGTTCTGTTCCCCCTTTCAGGGTGCTAGATACACTACTTCCACAGTCCCCAAGCTTCTCTTCTAGCGGTACTTCCCATGACAGTTAAAGCGTCTGTAGAGGTAGCTGATGTGTTTAAGTTTGTGAAGATCATCAGCG
>JAQZBX010021610.1:0-22590 GCA_029593785.1 Cabassous unicinctus
ACCTTTCTCATTATTTCAGCCCCAAGGACCTCTCCCTTTTCCAAACTCTTATCAGACTTACAGTCCATATTTTATAATTCTCCTGCTTACATTGTCTCATTTTCACTGTCATCATTATCAATCTCATTTACTGAGCTCTCACTTGTGTTAGGCACTGTGCTAAGAGCCTAACAAGCATTATCTCACTTAATTCTCATAACTACCTCTCTGGGTAGTTATTGTTATCTTCAGTTTGCACAGGAAGAAGCCAAAACTCAGGAGATTAAATCTGGGGTCCAGGTTCATACAGCCAGGAAGTGGAAGAAAGGAATTTGAGCCAGGTCAGTCTGATGACAGTTCTGTGCTTCCCATTCCTTTGCTATACTGCTCAAAATGCTTGTTTGATAATTAGACTATAAGTTCCTCTAGGGTTTGGACACTCTTATAATTTTCCTGAAACTGCCACAGCAGTTAGGTGTGCAGCTGGAACTCAGTGCAAGTGTGGAATAGGCAGATTCGGCACAAGCATGAACTTGATGCAGAATGTTGTCATAAGCCAAATAAATTGTCCTAACTTCGTTTTATTGCATGAGTGAAGCCATTGCACAGCAAGCTGAGGAATCAATTTCAAAAGCCTTTTATTTTGTGGCTTTAAGGGATACCCAGTGGATTAAGAAAATTGGGGGAATTCCCTTCACTGCTTTTGGAAAGATGACTATGGTGGCCTCCGTCAGCGAGTCATCTAGCTGAAACCATATAGCCAGGAGAATATCAACGCCTCTAACCACAGAGTTTACATAGTTTCAACATACAACCAGTTGTCACTAAAACAAGTCCAATAATTCCACTCTAAGGAGTGGTCCATGGTGGTTTCCACATCTTTCTGTGCCTGCTCCCTGCCTTCAGCAAGTCCTTTGGGGAAACTGAAGTACTAGTTCACAGAGCTCCACCCCAGTATTAAATTCCAAAGCACTTACACTTGTGTTTAATGATAATAATTAAGGAGTAAAAGCACACAGATGATGCATTTTATATGCCATCCAGCAATATATCATGTCTTAGACCTTCTTCTAGTCTAAAGCATTCCAAATCTGTTTCTTGCCCAGAGGAGCACGAATACACCCAAACATATTTTTTAGATGCTCAGGTGCTTTGTTCTCAGATAGTTTCTGGGGACACACAAAAGTCCTCCTTGACTCTATCTGTACTGCATAGGAGGTGCTCACTCAGTGGGGCTATTTATCCCTTGGTTACCAGTGCTTTGGGGTGAGTTGGCCAATCTCAGGTTGGAGAGGGAGATGATGTTAGGGAAAGACTGAAAGGGCCATTGCCGAAACGCAGACCCTTGGGCCAAGATAAGGCCTGTTAAAAAAAAAAAAAACCCAGACAATGAAGGGAAGCTCCTAAGAATATTTCCTGGCTCTTGTGTAAACCCTGCCTTGTTTCTGAACATGGTGCCTGGCACAGAGAAGGTGTTTGTGGGTGGCATGAAGACGTCTTTCAGCTCACTGGCACAGGGTCCTCAGACAAAATGGGCATGTTACCAAGGCCAGAAATAAACAGAATTGTAAATTAGACAAAAGTCTTTAGAGCTGTTCTTTTCAAAACCTAGTCTTTGCCCAGATTCCCTTGTTTTCCCATCCAGCCCTGTAGGTCTTCATGTGGTTCTCTCAGGTGACAAAAGCCACCACTCTGGCTTCCTACCTGCTTTCTTAGAGAGTCCTTCAAGGACCAGACTTATCCCATCTTCTCATGTCCCATCCCACACCCTTGACATTCAGCTCTGGCTAGACTGCCAGACTGTTGCTAGAGCTTCCCAATCCATATGCCTCTCCACACCCCCACAAAGGAGTGGAGGATGGTCTGATATGATCAGTCCTCAGCCTTGGAGCCAGGAAAGGCTGTGGCATTGGAACCACCCCCCTCTCACTACCCCCATCCCATACAGCTTCTAGGTACAAGCAGCCTCCTTTATTGGTCCCAGTACATCTTATGATCAGCAGCATTTTCTATGCCTGCCATAAGTGAGAAGATTCAGAAAGCACTTTGAATTGTTACTGATTTGATGGATGTTTCACATTACTTGTGCATCCACTTTACTGAGCTTTAAAAAATATATATGATGTCTGTTCCCTAGTACCTGAAATTCTGATCCAGTCAATGTTGGGCCTGAGAATCTGCATTTTAACAAATACTCTGTGCTATTTTTATGAACATCATCTGAATTAAGATACATATTTGTAGCAAACAGTCCCCAAACGTCAGAGGCTTATTTCTTGCTTATGCTACACGTATGTCCAAAGCAGGTGAGCATGTGTGTATGGGATGGAGGTGAGGGTGTGTAGGCTTATACAGGATCACTCAGAGTCTGATGGTGACAATTCCACTCTCAGCAAATGTCTTCAGACTTTACAGAGGCAAAGGAAGAGAGGACAGGAGATGTGTGCATGGACTTTCCATTAGCCATGAGTACTCACATGGTCCTGCTCAAAAGCCAAGCTGGGAGAGCAGACGGCAATGGGGAGAACACTGTCTCTACAAACACCCCTGGGAGAGCATTAACCTTCCCCAGCACGAGAATAACTTTCTGATCTGGGCCTACCTGACAATTCTATAACCCGAAACACTGACTCCTTTGGGGAATAGTTTTAGTTAGAAGAGAAAATCTTAGGAGTTTGCACATGGGGACCCATGGGATATGCCTTTTGGGGCCTTTCAAATTACATCACTGGGTGTTTTTCACTACCCAGAGTTGTATGTAGCCATCTGGAAAAATGACATAAAAATTTAAAAATTAGTGGTGTTTTAGTTGATTGTTATTAAAATAACTTTTATATTTATTAAAAGCAAAATCATTCCTAGGATAATAGGAATGTTAATATTCAGTGGACCATCAGATCATCTAGTCCAGGCATTAGCAAACTTTTTTCTGAAAAGGGGCAGATAATAAATATTTTAGACTCTGAGTGTCATAAGGTTGTCAAAACTACTCAACTCTGATTTTATAGTGCAAAAGCAGTCATAGATAGTATACAAACCAGTGAGCATGGCTGTATTTACAGATCCTGAAATTTGAATTTCTTACAATTTTAACATGTCACAAACTATTAATCATCTTTTTATTTTTTCCAACTTCTTAAATATGTAAAAATCATTCTTACCTCACAGGTAATACAGAAGTAGGTAGTGGGCTGGATTTGGCTCACAAGCCTTAGTTTGCTGAGCCCTAATCTAGTCAAATCTCTTTTTTATATGGATAAGGAAACTGAGGCCCACTGAAGTAAATGACTTTCTCAAAATCACAAAGGACAGGGTCCTCATTCTCCAGCTTGCATCCCCCACTTTTCTACACTCTATTCCTTCTTCAGGCTTCGGCATGAGTTGAGGCAGCTGCTCCCTTGATGGAACCCTGACAGAGAAAAATAAGAGTGGGGAAGGGATAGGGGTCGAAACAGCCAATAGCACTGAAAAGTGCCAATAAGGATGTGATATTATTTTCCACTCAGGTATTAAAGAGATTCAGGTTTGGGAATTAGCAATCCTGATGCATTATAAAATCATAACATTCAAAATTGGAAGAGATAGTAGATGTTATCAAATCTAAGTCCTAGGTAAGGACAATGAGTCACCTGAATTATAATTATCACAGAGCCAAGACTAAAAACCCAACTCCATTAAGGTCCATGGTCTTTATGCTACTCTGTCTTCCAGAATCCTTGGTATTCTTTCTTCATAAGCTTTCATTTTTGAAAAGACAGTACTTTTCTGCATAGGATAATCACCCACCTTGACTGGGTTTCTCTCCATATCCTCACAGGTACATCCTCTACTTCTCTGAGAGTTTCTCATAATGAGGCAAGAGGCTCTTGGTATCTATTACATACCAAAAGCTAATAAAATTCCTGTCTCTAGTAGTAAGTACTCAATAAATTATTGACAATGGATAGAATAATAGGAAATCTGCCTTTCAAGGAGCCCCGTGGACTCTTCTTCTGCATGTTGCGTTAGTTAAGATAATTTAGGCTTACGTGGCAAATAGCCCCCAAATCTCTGTGGTTATCTTTTTGCCATTTACCAGTGACAATATATTCGGGATTTTTTTAACCTTGGACAACTCTCTAAAGTTTCATATGCTACAATCTCTTTGAGGACCTATCTATATTATTTATCTACTCAGACCTGGAACAGAGCCTGGTGCTTGATATATCCCAGTTGAATGGATGAAGGACTGTCTGCCCCTCTCCATCTTCCCACCCCTTCTCTGTCCTTTCCTTCCCTTTCCTCCACATACTTTCAAAGCCCTCAGTAGCTTGTTAGAAATCTCCTGAGCATTTCAGCCATGTTTGTATATACATACAGCGTAGTCCACATGAGAATGCAGACAAAGGACATGGAATTTGTCAGGCTAGCAGTGTGCTATCCTTTCCCTGTTGTTCTGTCCTTTCCAAAATAATGCAGCCAATATTAAGCTTCGCTGTGGTTCTTGGATGCTCTGGCCACCACCCCTTCTGCTTTCCCTCCTCCTTATCATCCTCCACCTCCTCCTCCTATGTCACTGATGGTGCGTACATGCGTCATCAGCAACCTCTCACTGTGGCTGGAACACAGCTTTCATCTATGAATAGATTTTAACAGCCTCCTTCAAGCTTCCGCTCAGGGCTGCGTTGACTTGGCTAAGGCTGGGAACAGGGAGTGCTTTGATTGACAGCTAGCTTTACCATTCTAAGGTGCAAAGATGTGGATACACAAGAAGAGAGATTCCAGACGACCCTGCTTGAAGAAAGACTTCCTAAAATAATAAATCCAACATGGGAAATTAAAAGGCAGAATAAAATGGAAGGCAGTGAGAAGCTGGAGAGCTACTGTGGGTTGTTGTGGATGAAGCGCTAATTCAAGATATAAAATTAGTGATTTTTTTAAAGGACATCTTTCAGGTTTTGGCTTTGATGTAGAGATTAAAAAGAAATTGCTTCCCCTGAGAAAGGATATTTAGAGAACCAATTTGCAAGTAGTCAAGCTGAGGGAAAGAAGACTTCCAGAAGACAAATCCAGGTCATCTGTTTACAAGTGATGGGTGCTTATGTATCTCACAGTGAATTCACAGATACTGGCTTTAATTAGTAACAGGAACACAATCACAGCAGCAGCCAGCTGCAAAACTTGCCACTGCCAGCTTTCAGAGACAAGAGGGACCCTTTCTGGCTCAGACAGACACAGCTGCTTCATGCACCCGGAATGTGTGGGAACAAACCCGGCTTGAGCCTGTTATAGGGTGAAACCTGCCAAAGAGGTTTTTCCAGAAAGAGGTAACCCCATGGCTGTTTATTAATAGGACCACGGACTCACCCCACAGAAATGTTTGGTGGTGTCTGCTTAATTGTTCTCAGTCAGTTATTAGTGCAATTAGGAACCTGCAATATTGCAAAACTTCGTCTAGACTAGTATTAAAAAGAACTTGTTTTTGATTGCTTTTCGTTGAAGAGGGCAGATAGACAGTTCAACCCAGAGTCTCATTTAAGTGTTTACCTGGGTTGATCTCTCTCCTCTCTCTCTCTCTTTCTTTCTCTCTCTGCCTTTAGACTACTGCCTGTCTTGACTTTGCTCTCTCTGGGTGTGAAGGTTGAGGTTAGAGAAGGGGAAGGGGTGCCCAGGAAAATGAGGTATTTTGAGGTTCAGAGGGGTACAACCAGCATGCAAATACACACAATGCTTCCTTCAGACCACTCACCCATCCACACTTAACTCCAACATGCAGCACCAATGAAGTTTGATTTTCCTATAAGCAATGACTTCAAGATTTGTATTTATCTTTTCTTCATAAGGAAACTCTTCCCAGAAACAAACAGGAATGAGGGCAACAGCTTCGTAAGAGTAAGGTGGGGTTCAGAAACATGGTTTCTGGGAAGATATCAATTTCCAAGAATTTCATTAGCTACTGGAAATTCCACAATTAGAACTCCATTCCTCTTGAAAACCCCTCTGTCTCAGATTCTGTGAATCTCCACTTCTGGAATTTTTTCTTTTACTTCTTTCAGTGATCCTGCTTTATTTCCTCTTTCTTCAGTTACAACCAGGCCTATCTTTAATCTCCTGCCCTCTTCTTTCTAAAGTCAATGTTAAGTGGTGAGGTAACTTCAACTTCATACTTACACTGAATTTCCTCTTCTCTGAAAGGTTACTGCACTTTACATCTATTCCATTCATTGGTGCACTTAACTACATGACTCCCTGGGCTGCTATTTAACAGTTTAATGAGTATACATTATCTTCCCCATTATACTTTAAATACTTGGGGACAGTGATATGTTCATGAGTCTCTGGGATCAACAACTTTTCCTAACACACAAGAAACCTTTAAGGGGTACTTGCAGTTTGTAGATGCTTTGTTGAGACTGGGTTTTGGTAGGTGGAAAATATAAAGAAGATGCATTTGTGGGGTGGATTGACTTCACCCGCCCTACTCTTGGACTATGCTGGAGTTAGCAGTAAGAGATAAAGGACAGCAAGTGGACATAGAAACAAGCAGATCTGAGTGACAGAGAATGCATGCATAATCTTAGAACCAGGACTAAACAAATCTTCACCAGAATTTTTGTGAGACATTTTCTACTCTCTCCACTTCAAGCTCCTTTATTATAACTGTAAAGTCTGTGGTTAAAAAGAAGAAAATGATCCCAGTTTTCTTAATGGGAGCAGAATGTCCTGATTGCTATTTCCATCTGGTAGAAAACTTGGGACACCTGTAATCTCAATTGAGTCCTTCATTTGTTGGCTCTCAGACTTTCGAAGATGGGGATGCACACCTCACCTCGGCCCACGTCTCAGGGGACAAGGTCACCATGGGGAGTGGTTCTGTGCAGGTTGCCCTACTTGAATCTCTCCCACGCAAGCTGTACTGATCTTTCATCTAAGAAAAAAAATGTTGAGCAGCATCTTGCAACCATGGCTTAATTGCAGCCTTTGGAGAGGTCAAAACCTACAATCACCTGGATTTTTCACTCACCTTCCTGTACTTACCATGATGAAACATGGCATGGACCAGTAAGACCCTTATGAAATGCTCATATGATGGACTTTATTTTCACATTTCCCATAACTTTTGTTGTGTGTGTGTGTGTGTGTGTGTGTGTGTGTGCTTTGCCTACTCCCTAATTTATTTTCAATGATTTTTCATATATTTTATATCTGCTTTTCTGTCCCCAATTAATAGTCAACTTTGGTTCATCTTTTTAATATAATTCAATGTGTACAAACACTCTTTGCCCCTCAGCCTCAGCACTTTACTTCATAAGACTATCTTGGTTTGCTGATTTTCAATTAAGGAACAGGTAGAGGAAACGTTGGGTCAGATTTCTAGTTTGGTCATTATTATAGATGTGTCCAATCTGTCAATTGTTACTTAGCTGCTACTACACACATAGCCTTGGTAGGAAGTTACTAATGAAGACTGGGAATCAAGACTCAAAGACCAGAACATTATGATTTCTCCACTCTCAGAGGTTTATTCCTGCAAATAAATTATGGTTCAGTGACTTGAAGGGTAACTTGTTGACTGGCTTCTAGTACCAAATAAGTATTGACATATTCCACCCTCTCTCCCTCACTCCATACATAGATACAGCTTTGTGGTTGGCAGAGAACCCAATATAGAAGAACTGTGGAGATTAAGTTCCTTCAACAATAATTTCATTAGGAGGAAAGTGTGAGTTTTCACATTATTAAAATTCTATATTGAGCCTACAAAGGCCAGTAAGTAGAAATTACACTTTAGGCTATCCAACGTGGTAGGAAGAGTTGTCACATTTCAGCAGGAGTCTGAAAGGATACTGTTACTATATTACTTACTTGGGAGATTGATACTTTGGAATAAAAACTCCGACATAGTTAAAGACTAAAGAAGTTTCCTTGCTCCCAGAAGAGATGGCATTGTGTCATCTAAAGGAAACAGAACCATGAGTTGGGTCATGGCTTAAAGGTTTCTATTTCCACAAAGAAATCAGAAAACTAAAGTGGACATGCTGTATATTTCCAAGCCAGGTTTCATATATCTATCTGTAAGCAGAGTAGAAGAAGTAGATACAATATTTCATCTCCTGGAATAGTAATAATATTAGCTGTAAGTTAATAGTTTTATGTTAATAATAGCAATCTTAAATAGGTTGGTGGCTTCCTCCAGGCTCCATGACTAAAGCTAGATGATGGTATTAATTGATGTAGGCATCATTGGTCCAATTTCTGGGATTTCCACAGGTGTGAGTAATAAAGAAGGTAGAAATAAAGCAGATATATCCTCTGATTGTTTTTACTTTAAAAAAAATGGTCATTGTAGGCAGAGCTGATGTTCAACCTGTGCTCACCCACTTCAACTTTTTTTGTTTTTTAAGATTCATTTCATTCCCCTTGGTAGTTTTGCACTCAGTGTCTGCCTTCTGTGTCTACTCACCACGTGCTTTCCATGTCTGCTTTGCTCTTTACGAGGCACCGGGAACTGATCCTGAGACCACCGGTGTGGGAGAGAGGTACTCAATCACCCGAGCCACCTCATCTCCCTGGTCTGCTGTGTCTCTCACTGTCTATCCTCTGCGTCTCGCTTTGTTATGTCATCTTGCTGCGCCAGCTCTCCACAGCACAGGCCCAGCTCTCCGCGGCACACGGGCCAGCTTGCCTTTACCAGGAGGCCCTGGGAATCGATCCTGGGGCCTCCCATATGGTATACGGAAGCCCAATCCCTTAAGTCACATCTGCTTCCCACCATTTTAACTTTTTGTTAAAATGTTGAAATACTCCCATACAGATTGGTAAGTAGTTGCTATCTTGAAATATCCTATTGCCCTCTCACCCAGATCCTGTCCTGGTCCTCCCACCCATGCCCTAAATTCTTCATTATAGTAAATTTTTTTCCCAAAAAAATCATTGCAATCACTTTGCCCTCCACATCCACATCCTTTGAAATGTGACTTTCAGCTCTTCTCATCAAGAGGTCAGTTTCCTTTTCCTTCCCTTGAATTTGAACCCACCATGGGACCTGATTTCACCAATAGAATGCAGTGTAAACGATGTTATGCAAATGATAAGCCCAGACCTAAAGAGGCCTTGTGCTCTACTCTCTCAGAACCATGCTCTGGAGGCATGAAAACAAGCCCAGGGTAGCCTGGCAGAAGATGAGAAGCCAGGACAACAGAGATGAGCCATTCCAACTGAGGCAACCCCAAGCCCGACTGAACTGGCAGATGTAGGAGTAAGCCTGACTTATTTCTACCCAGCTGAGTCCAGCACAAATGGCTGACCCTCAAAATTGTGAGCTAAAATAGATGATTATTGTTTTAAGCCACTAGGTTATGAGATAATTTCTTACACAAGAATATGTCAATAACGTACCAAAAATTCAGCATCTAAAGGGCTAAGAACTGGCATAGCAAGCATCCTCTAGAAACCTGCTCCCATGCCAAGTCTCTTTTCTGATTACTTGATGGCCATAGTGCAGGTGTGATTAAACACTTTCATATCACACCTAGGTGCCATCATTAATTTGTTGGTTGTAGTTTGAAATACTTTCATGATATTTTACAGAAATATTTTAGAAGTGTAAATTTTTCATTAAAATTCATTTTTAGTAATCACTGCTTTTCTTAACAATGTTAAACCAGAAAAAATATCTTTCTTCTCAAGTTAAATTTCTTTTTGGGTAAACTCATTTAAAAGAAGACAAACGACCCAAATAAAAAATGGAACAGACAATTTATAATGAGTGGTCAATAAGCACATCAGTGGATAAACAAAATGTAGTATATACATATGATGGAATACTATTCAGCTGTAAGAAGAAATGAAATTGGGATGCATATGACAACATGGATGAACCTTGAGGACATTATGTTGAGTGATATGTCAGACACAAAAACACAAATATTGTATGGTCTCACTAATATGAACTAAAATGATTAGTAAACTCATGGAAGTAAACTCTAGGGTCTAGGCTGCTAGGGAATTGAATGTGGGTTGAAAATGGGAGCTGATGTTCAATGTATGTAGAATTTTTAATAAGATTTACTTTAAATGTATGGAAATGAATAGAGTTGGTTAATACATTATAATGAGTATAACTAACACTGCTGATTTATAAATGTGATTGTGGCTGATAAGGGTAGTCTGTGGATATATTTCAACTGAAAGGAAGCTAGAGAATAAAGTAGGTCATGGTGTATGAAGATTGTGCTTAATAGTATAAGAATGTTCTTCCTTTATAAAATGTTAAGTATAGTGTGATACATGGGAAAATTACAATGACTGTAACTTATGGATTATAGTTAAGAGTAATATTGCAATATTTTGCAGCAATGGTAGAGAAGATATTATATCAATTCTAAGGGACAACAATAGGGGGATATAAGGGTCTATAGATTTTGCCTTTTGGAATAATGATAACATTGTAAAATTGAGGTGATGAGAGCACAACTCTATGATGAATATGAGAGCCACTGAGTGTACACTTTGAATGGACTGTACAGAGTATGGGGCTGTATGACACAATGAATCCTGTGGTAGAAGATGGACTATGATTAACAGAACAAATAAGAGAATGTTCTCTCATGAACTATAACAAGTATATAATACTAATACAGGATTTCATTAACCAGGGGGGTTGGGGGAAGAATACACCAAATGTAAAGTATTGGCTATATTTATTAGTAATGTTTGGATGGTGATCTTTCATAGTTTGTAAAAATTGTTTCACAACAATGCAAGGTGTTGGTGGTCGGGTAATGTATGGGAGCCCAGTATGATGATATGCATGTTTGTTTTGTAAGTGCACAACTTATACTATATACTTATTGTTTATGGATGTTCATGTATGAATGATAAAATTCAATATTAAAAAGTTTAAAAAATCCTCAACATTATTAATCATCAGGAAAATGCTAATTCACATCCATTCGAATGGAATGTACATCCATTGGAATGGCTAATACCAAGAAGACTGTTAATACACAGTATTGGCAAGCTTTTGGAGCATGTATAAATTTTACACATTGGTGATTGGAATGTAAAATAGTGGGCTACCACTGTTGTTTATAAAGTGAAAAAATGCACTTACCTAACAATTTCACTCTTTAGTATTTACCCACAAGAAGTGGAAATATATTTGAATAAAAAGTCTTGTATATAAATGTTCATATCAGTTCTATCCACGAGAGCCCCAAACTGTAAACAGCCAAAATTTATAACAACAGGTGAATGACAATTTACTGTATACTCTTACAATAAATTCTATTAAGCAATAAAGTGAATGAATAAAAAGAACTATTGACTCAAGCCATGACATAGATGACTCTCACAGTCATTATGCTGAGCAAAGAAGCCATTCACAAAAGAGCACATACAGCATGTTTCAATTTTTATGAAATTCTATAACAGGCAAAGCTATATATATAATCCTTGGTGATTAAAAACAGGTCATTGGGCACATAGGGGTGAATGGGAAGGAGCGGAGAGAGGTTCTGCAAAAGGACATGCGGGACCTTTATGGGAAGATGAAATGTTCTTTATCGTCAATGGGTTGGTGATGACAGAGGTATATATTTGTCAAAAGTCAGAGACCTGTGCCTTTAATATGTGAATTATGATGAATGCAAATTATACCTCAGTAAAGTAGATTTTTAAAAACTATTCTTCCTGAAGTCAGATATTGTTACTAGGCATGGCAAAACATATTCCATGCTCATGGCATAGATTGCTAATCAATCATGGTACATTTTTCAGCTTTCCAGGCACTCCAGCCCAGTGCTCTGGGTCACCATGACGAAGCGTCAGAGTTGGCACAGTCCTTGAAACCTTTTTGCAATTCCAGGTGAAGGTCACTACAGTCTACCCCGGCCAGATGGAACTATGTTTCAGAGCAGTAAGCAGAGCTGGGCTTCATGGATCTGTGACCTGTGCAACCACTCAGAGCCCTCGTCTTTAGAAGGGCCCCAAGCTTGGTTTAATGTTTTGCTTTCACTGTCTTGAAGTTCTTAATTGTTTTTTTAATAAGGGGCCCTGTATTTGCACCGGGCTCTGGAAATTATATGGTCAGTCCTGGCAACAAGTTTCTGAATCGTGAAGTCCCTGAAGTCAGTTCAACTTTCATCTTTCATCATTAGTTTTCTTAAGAGGCAAAGGTAACATTAATTCATCACTTAATGCTCTTCTTTCTCAATATCTGGCTCTTCCTCAAGGCCAAAGCAAAATAGGTTGAAAAAAAATCTTTAGTGATGGGAATAGACAAGATATTCTCTTTTGAATCAGAAAGCAGTAGCTGCCACTTTGAATGTATTTGGATTCTGAGTTTTGGTTTAGATTTTTGTTTTCCCACAGGGTTTCTTGTAAAACTCCTTGAACTACGTAGGAGTTTTAAATCCCAGATGGAGCATTTGGATGGTAGCCTCAGTTTATATTATTCCTATTTGATTCCTATTGCTTTGACACCTGAGTAGGAGCATGAGGTACATAAAAATATCTCTGTGCTACTGAAGTTAAAAGGCAGAAATGTATTACAATCAAATTTTAGAATAAATTTTGGAGTTTTCATTCTTTTCTCTCTTATTTGTCCTTTTTCACATGGTATCTCAGTTTCCTCACAAAAACCCTTAGTAAATTTTCCCTGGGTCATCATAAATGTCCTTTCCAGTCAACAGTTTAGTGCAGTAATGCTCAAATTGTGGTTCATTCAATGCTTACATTAAGGGCATGAGCCCTGCTTGTTTAAAATGCAGATTTCTGAATCTCAAATCAGAACTACAGAATCAGATTATTTGGAGAAATAATAGCCCAGGAATCTGCATCTTTTAAAAGCTCCTCTAGGGATTCTGAGGTAAACTGAAGTTTGAAAATCACTGAAGGAATCTAGCTTGATGGCCAGTGTCACATAGGAGAGCAACAACTCACAGGCTGTTACAACCTGCTCATCCCTTAGGTCCACCTCAGTTCTGGAGCTAAAAGAGAAACTCCCAGGAAAAAAAAGAGCCACAAGTGTGAGCATAGGGGAGAAATCTCATTCCTCCTTTTCAAAGCAGCAGATGGATTCCCAGAACCAGAATATTCCTATAAACCTATTCCTCACCTACTTCCAGAGAGAAGGAAAGCATTTGAGTAAATAGTTGAACTCTTAATTACAATATTTTTAACCTCATCCTTTACACAGAAAGCCAGGTTTCACACCAAGAGTTTATCAGCTAGACTTGCTTCCTTGAAACTACTTTAGAACAGAACAGAACTGATACACAGTCTAGGAAATTGACTTCTTGCTCCTACAAAGCCCACTACTACTTCTGTTGGATAGGACAACATCTGTTTGCTTCTTGCCAGAGTCCTCTCGTTCTGTGCTAAGTTCACAAGATACAGGGTAAGTAACTGTACCTAAAAGGAGGGGAACCAAACCCAAGGTAAACTGAGGTACGTAGAAAGGAGTAGACTATGGAATTACAAATGTTTTGTGTGGGCAGACTTTGGAAATCCCTTGGCAAATCTGGCGTTCCCCTGAAAGTTTCTACTGGGAAATAGTTGAAATGCCTCCGTGCCATTTATCTTATTTATAAGACAAAAGGTAATGCTGGAATTCCACCTCTGGGTTATCTCTTCAGTTTAAAGTTCACAGTCTACCCTTCTTAAGAAGCTCTTTATCTTCCTGAGATCAGCTACTCCTGTCTGACATGTTGGGGTATTGGTTGTCAGGTTACAATTTCCATTACTTGCCTGAGGAAGGGGAGTTTGGGGGTCTTTGTCTGAGGGATATTTATTAGCAGGTGAAATAAGATTTTAGTTGGCCAACCCAAGGAAAAGGATCTTTTGTTGAAAACACAGCCTCTTTTTTCAATCCTGTTTTTGAATTCAGAGTTAACATCTCTTATACCCTTTTCCCTCTTTTTAGGTAGAAAGTAATGCATAAAATATCAATAACTAAACCTACTTCTACTTTTCACTGCTTCACATTACTGATTTCTGGCCTTAAGAAATTGCACCATGAAGGCACTCTAGAGCACCATGCATGTTCTCACAGACCACACATCATAATATGCTTTTCTCCCTTGAATCAAATTCCTCAGTTGTTTTAATTAACATAATGTCTTTCTAATCATCCCCTCACTGCTCATTGTCAAGAGGCAAACATTTGCACAAAGCAGTACTAACCAGCATTCCAGGAGCACTGTGCTGCTTCATGCTTGCCTCCTTAACCCTAAAGTCTTATGGGCTTGTGATGGTGTGGTGTGTGTATGTGTGTGTGTTTGTGTGCAAGTGTGTATGCATAAATGTGTGTGCATATGTATATGTGCATGTCTGTGTGTGTGCACACGCTGGGGGGCAGGTTAGGGAGAGTGAAAGCATTATTTTTGCTTCTTTGATCAGTATCAACTCTTATGTGTATGCAAATTTCATTTTCTTCTCTCAATTCAGTGTAACTTATGGTGAAGCAAAAGTAATTTCAGTCTATTCCCTTTTGATGTGTCCAGGACATCTTTATTTTACCTAAACCTACTTATTTAATGTGACACATATTTCAAACAGAGTGGCCCTTTATCATATTTAGAAAATATTTTATTTTCAAGATTCTAAAATCACATATCCAAATTTTAAATGTTTTATACATAAAACAGTTTTAAAATAGGGTGGATTTCTACCAAAGCACTATGAGTTGTAAAAACACATGCCTTACATATAAAAGTCCCAAATCATTCCATTTTAAGTTGTATTCTCTATTTTTCTGGAAACTTTCTGGATTTGTTGAATAGTAATCACATAGAAAGAATGATACTTGGACTTAAATTAGTTTTTATTTTGGTTTTTATTTGTGTTTGCCCATTATTAGACCTGAACCAACTGTCTCTCTCTCTTCTCTAAAGACAAAAATTTATAAATCTGTATGGCCTATAGATGTCTGTCTTTGAGATGTGATCTTCTCTAGACTCTCTTTATGGAAGCAAAGCTCCTCTGCACAAAGCAGTGAGCTCAGAATTTCCTCTTGAGGAGGAAATTATCTTGGTTTCCTGGTTGGATGAGGTGGTAGGGCACCTAAACCCTCTACTTGCTAGGGAAAAGAACATACTAAGACAAAGTGCTATTTTCCTCTATAATCTTCTCCTTTACACAGTCCAGAAAGACAGCTTTTGTTACATGTCAACTTTGCAACTTTGTCAATGAGTCATGTACAATGAACTCCCCCAACCTTGTAGAGAAGTGCCAAAAACTTTAACCACCTACATAACTTTATCAATCTGTCTGTTCTTACAGAAATATGTGTTAAAGAGAAATGATAAAGGGATTCTGCTTTCTTCCTCACTCATCACCAGTCTTGACTGAACCTTATTAAGGGGCAAGTGACTATTTCAAGGCTCCTCTTTAAGAGCAAAGCAGATAGCAGATCTATCCCATTTAGAGCCTCAGACACAGAAAGTTTCGACCTAAACTTATGTCTTCCTCCATATTTTGTCCTACTACTGGTAACTGCTACCCAACCACCAATGCTGTGGTTAAATGGGCTTACTGATTTTTTTCCCCCAAATTGAAATGGCTGCTTTCCATATGGGCAGGAAACAAAAATGTGCATTCTAAGTACAGATCACTTTGAAAGAGAGCCCAAATGGGCTAAGGCACATATGCTAGATTACTTCTCCTTATTTCACCAATCAGATAAACCATTTCTCCCATGAAGAAAAGTGTGGAAAGAAGGGATAAAGCTTTCATTATCTCCCCAAAGGAGAAAGTTCCTATTTTGTAGGCTAAAGTAGAACAGAGAGGAGCAGAGAATAGTCATAAAATATATTTCTTATGTTGAACTCCTATATAAGCTGTGTAACCATATGTGATGGTTTCGTGTTGAATGAACCCCGGAAAATCATGTCCTTAGAGCTAATCCATTCCTGTGGGTGTGAACCTTTTATATGTGGGACCATTTGATTAAATTACTTCAGTTAAGGGCGTGGGATTAGATTACTTCAATAAGGCATGCCCCAAGGTGGGTCTTAATCATCTTACTGGAGTCCTTTATAAATGGGATGGACACAGAGAGAGACCCCCAGAAACAGAGAGAGAAACCCATGGAAGCTAAGAGAGGAAACTACAGAAACCAGGAAGCTGAAAGTGACAAGACCTGGAAGAAAAGGGAGATGCCACCATGTGCCTTCCCATTTAACAGAAGAGTCTAGGATCACTGGCAGGTGGTCTGTGGGGAGATAGGGTTGCCTAATGCCTCAATTTGGACATTTTCATGGCCTCAGAACTGTAAGCTTGCAACCTAATACATCCCCATCATAAAAGTCAACCTATTTCTGGTATATTGCTTTTGGCAGCATTTAGCAAACTAAAACACCATATTTGCCTATCAATATTCAGTTCTGTCCTTGTGGACTATTATCTACAATAGAGTAAGCATTATTTCACTCAGGAAAGAAACTTTCTGAAGTTGTCTGAACTTTCATCATAATTATCTAAGTTGCACTAAATTGCTTCAATATCAACATGAAATTGCTCACTGTGTTTTGTTTGTTTGTTTTTTTTGTTTGAATTCAAAGCCATAATAAGCTCAGAGTTTTCATATTCCAGGTTATCGTGGTTAGCAAGTGTAAACAAGCATATTAATCTCTTATGAGGATATTCTCCTGCACTTTATCAACTTTGATTCTTGCTGATAAAAAGTAAAGTACAGTTGATATATATTTAATAAGGTAAATTTCTCAGAACAAGGTTAGTATGCCAAAATATATATATTCATATATATTTTACCTTAAATATAGTATCATTTATAGGTTTACAGGACAGTTTTTCAATGCATGTGTTACATGAACTTAAAATCCAAGTACTAGTTTTCTCCTCTTCTCCCTAAGATCTGATTGGTTTGAACTGTCCACTGTCTCTATATAATGCCAGCCAATGAAGTTAGCAAAAACAAATCAGTGCTGTTGTTCATAGCACATTGAACAATTGAACAAGCAATAGGTTAATGGAGACTAATTATTTTTGTCATTTGGCTTCTTTTGTCATATGGCTTTATTCAACTGTCTCCCTTAGTTCATAAGATTTGCCTATTAAAAAATCTTAAATTGTACAGAAAGAGAAGTTCATTTTATAAAATATACTGAGCAAGGGGAAGAGCATTCTACATTCCCCAAAATATATTCCACTATTAAACAAAGTTCAGTGCTGAGACTTAATTTCCTAGACTTAAAAAGAACAAATCAGTGGTCCTAAGCCAAATGTGACTTTATCAATGAAAAATTTCCAGTTAAGCTGAATTTGGGACAGGTCCTTCAGCTCATAGTAGTCAATGGAAATTCTCTGCTTACTTATCATTCTTAAGACTGGAAAAAAAAACAAAAAACCATAAATTTAATTATCAAAGAAAAGAGCCCTCATGTGGAGGGCTGATTCATCATTTCATATTTGATTTTTTTTTCTTTTGCTAAAGCAATGGCTATGGTAGTGTCTACATGATCAATTAAACCAAATGTATAGTCAGTGTTGTTAAATCAATGTGGTCAAATAGGCAATGATGAGCTTTATTTGTATATGGTAGCTGACAACTTCGTAACTTTATTATTAAAGCTTTCTAAAGTTTTTAGCTGTAAAAGATCAATTTAGTGCTTCCAGTTTCTTCTTACACAAACAAGCAAATGCTTCTATTTTTAGTTTGTTTTCTCAATAAAGTCTAGCAAAAATAGCAATTCACTTAGCTCAAATATCTCAAAGTCTGAAAAAATGACAATGTATTTTAATGAGAATTTCATTAAATGTCCTTTCAATGTTTCACATCCCAATACTGTAAAAAATGACTTCTTTAAAAAGACTTTCTAGCAACTTACTTCCCTTAACTAAAAATTTAACAATATATGGTATATAAACGGGAGTTTTTGAACAAGAGCGTTCCTAGGAATCCTTCGAGTGTTCATGAAAAATGCAGCTGCCTTGACCCATTCCCCGAGATTCTGATTCAACAGCTCAGGGATGGGTTTATAATATCTGTATTTTTAAAATGTTTTCCCAGGTGGTTCTGACAAAGGTGATCTGGAGACTCCTTTTTGACCACACTATTAAAAGCAATTGATAAATATTGCAGCTGTTCTTGTGGCTGCATCTATTAATGAGCCCTGGGGTTGCTTTGGCTGTCAACATGGGAATTAAAATATTCCAAATACTGTTCGGTGGATCATCATCCACCCTTTCACTGCACGACCCTCCTCTTCCACTTTGCTGGGTCCAAGAAAGGGCAATCTGGCTAAGAAGCTAATATCACCATTTTGGTTTGCTTTGTACTTGAGACACTAGAGCAGGAGTTCTTAACCTTTTTTGTCCCACGGACCCCTTTGCCAGTCAGGTGAAAACCATGGACCCTTTACTAAGTCCACACTATACTGTGTATTATTTAATAAATATATCACACCCACACCAAGACGTCCCCACAAGAATAATGTTTTTTTTGAATTTCAGTTCAAGCTCACGGACCCCTTGTTACGAACCCTACCTGAGAGGGCCTTCTTATCCTTTTTAACTTTAGCAAGGGTTCATTTTCACTCTGCTTTTGCTCAGAAAGCTGGTGTCCAGCAAATAGGAATGACAGCATGGCCAGGGCAGCCCTGCTGCTCTCTTCTTGAAGGATGGACTTGCTT
Organism: Cabassous unicinctus; assembly: GCA_029593785.1. Lineage (NCBI taxonomy): Eukaryota > Metazoa > Chordata > Mammalia > Cingulata > Chlamyphoridae > Cabassous > Cabassous unicinctus. The sequence continues at coordinate 18,615 of JAQZBX010021610.1, forward strand.
CTCGGAACTTGACCTAAAGAGTCCTTAACCCTTAAGCCTCCTCTCAAAGGATACATGTATTATGACCCCACAAATACTGATAGTTCAAAAAACCTAGTTACCACTAAACATGAGGCAGTGAAAGGAAAACTAATTAGCAACCAAAAGAGATTTTCTTCTGACTTCACCATGACAGATGTTGTTTTTGCCTAAATGGTAATGAACAGTCAGCAGGTAGCACACTGACAAAATGCAGAAACCATTTTCCAGGAAGTCTAAATTTCCATGTGGGAGAAATGTGCTTACATTTATCTATAATCTCTACACAAGCTTCTTTGGGAGTCGAATCTCTTCGTTTATACCAAGGTGAAAGCATTTCCTTGTGGCAATTGGGGGGAGGGGAGAGAAAAGGAGAAAGACAGTTGAGTGAACTAGAAACAGGATTTGCTCCAGAAGGAAAAGCCATTTATTTTGAGAAGCAGAGAACCAAGGGATATTTGTGGTTGTAAAATTGGGAGCTTGGGTTGATCTCTCCTAGTATTGTCTAGAAAATAATTAGCTTAATCTTTGATGCATGCTATGCTTTTCCTAATCCTTCGAGACCCAGAACAGCAAATGCAACACAAAATTGCTTTGCATTGCCCAAGCACGTAAGGGGGGGTGGGTGGTAGTGAATATGAGTGCCCTGTAATTAAAGAAGTGGGAGGGCTCAGATCATACAATTTGTTTAATTCTTCATCTGGAAATTTTTTGCATGTCTCTTTAAAGGTAAAGCTGCTTCTACTCCAAATATTTTGTCTTTAAGGTCTTTAAGATTCTTTGAAGAGTAGTACAGCTCCAAACTTCTCAGGAGCACACTCAGATAGCATATAAGGGTTAAGGGTTGATTCACGTTTACTACTGCCAAGCATTTGTGTCTATTCATCCATTAACTTCTGCCATCACACAGCACTGTACTTCTCAGGAGTTCCATTACATGACTGCCAGGAATACAAAGGATTTGCCCTTGTCTTCTCTCCACTTGGTGCTCTGGCTTCAACTGAGTTGTCATTCTGTGTATTTTCATTTGGATCTGTCTGTTGTGATGCCCATGACCTGTCTGAAAACAGCTTGGACAAATGCTATCTGTGTCATCCCTAGAGTTGCCGAGCTGTTCAATGCTTTACAGACAAGGAGATGAGCAGCTAACTGTGCTGCCCAATTAGCTACTTTGACCAAGTATTAACCTCAAAGTCAAGCTGTGACCATCGAAAGGTTGACACTATTAAGCAAACTGCTAAAATTGAAACACCCAACCTGAGTCACTGAAAAACCCTAATGCAGCTAAATGGGTAACTTTAAGTGCCTGAGAACTAGATCGTTATTTTTATTATTATGACCTTTGAAAAAGAATGCAGCCTTTTCTTTAATGTAAAGAGCTATTTAATAATGCAGACTATTTATGGGTTGTGCCCACACATGATGCATGTGTACTTCCTGGTGCAAAACAATACTGCCAAGAAGCCAAGCTAACTGGAAACCTATTTAAGATGCAGGGTGAGGACCTAACAAATAGACTGCCCTGGGCTGGTGATAAGCACTATGTTTGTCCACCCTGCCTCTTGCCATTGAAACCACCTGAAACTGTGGTTGAATAAGTATTGGCTATTTTGAAAGTTAAAGGTTCCAGGGAGGGAAATATTTTACATTTTGCTTGGGTATTTTTCAGATGTGCAGTTGTACAATCTAAGCATAACACTCTGAATATTCATTAATTTGTCTCCAACTGAACACCTGCTCAGTGCCTGGTCTGTAATAGGCATTGAAATTAGAAGGTCACAGAGGAAACCCTACCTGCCTTTGGGGAGCTTGCATTTTAATGAGAGGTTCAGAGAAAAACATTGATCATTTCATTACAGTATTTGCAAGTCACCTGAGAAGTAAGAGCTGGTGCTAGAGGAGCTCTTAGAGGGCTTGGGGAGGTCACAGAGAAGCCTTCTGGAATGAGGTGACTATGAAGTAAGAATTTGCCAGATCTATGTGGAGAAAAGGGAGGATGTTTTTGGCTGAGGAAGGAATGTGGCAGAGGCACCCATGCAAGTAAGGAATTGCAAATACTGTAGTTTAATTAGACTTTGTGAGAGATTAACATGCGATGAGACCAACGGGAAATAGTCAGGGACCAGGTCTTGCTGATGAGTTTGGATTTTATCCTTCAGGCATTGGGCAGCCATTGAAAGATTCTAATGGGAAGTGACATATTCAGATTGGCAGTTTAGAAAATGCATTCCAGTAAACTTAGGGAGGATAAATGGAAGGGGGATAATCCTGGAGGCAGGACAAGGCAGTTAGGAAGCAATTATAGTCAGACTAAGAAATACAAAAAAGATGTGAATAAACGTGAGTTAGCTCAGCAAAAACAGCTCATGCATGATTGTCTGTGCAATCACAGATCATGAACTGTGGATGTGGAAAGGTACAGCAAGAACTTGCACAGATGATGTTCACACACCTTTTGGGGAGGTGTGTCTTTGCCAGCAGACATGATTTATTCATTTCCATGAATCTTTTAAACATACTTCTTAGCCCAACTATTAGTGTATCACTCTAGGCAATACTTGATAATTAATTGCTATTTCATGAATTTTCATGAAAGATTAATGAGGGTCCTCCCTTCTCCACCTACTGGTCTACTCAGAGCCTGCTTTATGAGCTGGGTAAGTAATTGGAGATGAGTAAACCCCAAATTAATGCTTGCTCTTCCATTCAGATTTGATTTTCACCATGTTTGCTGGAAACTATGCCAACCAAATGATTAAATGTTACAAATATGACAGTGGCAGCATATACTTGTCAAGAGTCATATTGGGATTAACTGGATTTATCAGTGGTTTCCAGAATGTTGATGCAATTCTAAAAGTATTTTAGATATGGCAGGACTTTTGGCAAGTCCCTTATTATTTAATGATTTGGAAAGTCTCCTAAAATCAGTGGTGGAGAGCAAGAACATAGCAGTGCAAATATTGGCAAAAAAAAAAAAAAAATAGATCATTGTGATTCCAGGATAAGAAATATATTTTTGCACAAAAACCAGTCTAGTGTGTCAATATTTTGAGCACCTTCTCTTCATCAAGAATGTGTGAGACACACGAATGTGTACTTTCTTCTTTAAGGCCTCACTGACAGATAGGGGAAGCTGCCTCAAAAAGCCTGCTGTCTCTGGAATAGGTATCAGGGATATTTCCACACCATGTATAGTCTTTCAGGCATTTAGCCAATATTGTGCCTCATTACTCAGGCAAATTTCCACTTTAACTGGTCGGGATTGGTTAGCTGGTTTTGGTCATCAGTCACAAGAGCATGAAGAACAAAGTATAATTCTCTCAATTATCTGTAAGTAACAACTAGGAAGATAACACTTTTGAGTTGAGTTCTTAATATATGCTAGACCTTGTACTAAACTTGTTACATTATATGGCTTAATCTTTACACCAATGTCTATGAAACAGGTTTATCCCAATTTTATGGAGAAGGAAATTGGATTTTAAAAGTGAGCAGTTTCTTCAAGGTCATTTGACAACTTGCTAAGCCAGGATTCAAATTCAGTCTTGCCTGACTCCAGAACCCAAAGTTTTAAGCACTGCACTAGATTGTGTGCCTCCCACTTAAAATGCACTAGAGCGGTGCTACTCGGAGTAGCTAGTCCATAATCTCTTCGTTACCAGTCCTTAAGAAGATAAAAGATCTTGTCCTAGAATATAAATAAACACACAACTTCTTTTATTCAGAACATTTTTCTAGTTTTAAAAAGGGGGGAAGGGGGTAGCTTACTGGCAACGTTGGCTTACATTCTGGTCAAACTGCTAATTACCTTGTTGCATCCCAGTAACAAATTGTTCACAGACAAGAGACACCAGTTCGTGGACCACATCTGACTAGCTGTGTACCAGATCATTGTATGGCTGCCAAATTCATCACACTGGAATATCCCAAGGAAGCTGTAAGCAAGCCTTTCATG
>JAQZBX010021611.1:0-15489 GCA_029593785.1 Cabassous unicinctus
TCCCTCCCCCTCCCCTCGGGACCCACGGCAACCACCAGGCTTCACTCCTTGAAGGACAAGATTCATAGTTACTTGCAACAACACTGAGAGCTTTACACACTGGTCTGTCCTCCTCTATTAGGCACTGCCCATGCTCTCGAGAGACTCCCGCCTCTCTATTTGAGGCCATAGTGGGCCTCCCCAGGATGGGAGTCCACCACCTTCCCACTCATTATGTGCGTCTCCACTCACTGATAAGATGAACACTCACACACTCCTTAGAGGCCTGCCCCAGATGCGCCCTGTCCCGAATGTCCCCCACATCCAACACCCTAAACCAGTAACCTTCGCTTGCCATATTGCCAAAAGAGCATTCCCAACATTGTAGTTGCAACCACGTACCCACCAATCCCCAGTGTTCACCTGCTCCGTCCCTCAACTCTCCCCCAGTTCCATGGACAGTCCAACCCACCCTCCCCACCCTACCCCCCTGACAACCCTACCCCCCTGACAAACCAGCACCACCCAACCCAATAGCATCACTGCACCACTGTCATGCCCCTCCACTACACTTCCACCTTATAAATTTTGCCCATAAGGGTGCTGGCTCACAACTGTCTTTTCCCTTTTTATTTCCTGTAAACCTATCTTCCAGACTCTAGCTCTGTGAGTCTGCTCAATTTGCTTAATTCATATCAGTGAGGTCATGTAATATTTGTCCTTCAGTGCCTGGCTTGCTTCACTCAACATAAGATCCTCAAGATTCATCCATGTTATCCCATGTGTTAATACTGTATTCCTTCTTATAATTGAGTAATATTTCAGTTTCTTATTAATTGTATTTGGCTATTTTATTGGCTTCCGTTTTGAAAAGGTTTTGGATAACAGAAGGTTTACAACTGTGGCAGGGGAGGATCATTGGTGTGGAGTGTCAGTGATGGGGGATACATGGGAGGAAACTCACTTGGGCATACATATAAGGCACATAAATGCGTTCAGATGTTCATGGAGCATTGTCACAGTGGGTGGAGAGTCACACAATAACTGAGAGATTATCAAATTCCCATCCTGGGGAGCTCTGCCACATTCTCTAATGGAAAAGCAAGAATCCCCTAAGTACAGGGGCAATGACTAGTGAAGGAGAATGGTCCATTGACAGGCCCTTGATATTGATGACTGTGCTTATGAACCTTTCTTCTTCTTCTTTTTTTAAAATGTGCTCCTTTATTATTTTATCATTTGTTCTTTTTCAGTTTATTTATTTATTTATTTGTTTGTTTGTTTGCGGTATTGGGGGTCAGGGATTGAACTCAGGACCTTGTATGTGGGAAGCCGGCATTCAACCACTGAGCCACATTGGCTTTCCCGAGTTGTTTTTTTCGTTTGTTTAGCTTGTTGTTTGTTTTTGTTTTTTTCAGGAGGCACTGGGAACTGAACACAGAACCTCCCTTGTGGGAAGTGGGAACTCAACCTCTTTAGCCACATCCACTCGCTGAACATTTACTCTTGAAATTGAAACTTAGCTTAGTATTATAGGGTGCCTAAGATTTACCTCCTGAGATCCTCCTTGTTGCTCAAATGTGGGCTCTCTCTAAGACAAACTCAGCATATAAATACATTACCTTCTCCCCAGCATGGGACATGACTCCCAGGGATGAGCCTCCCTGGCACCGAGGGATTACTAATAAGCATCAATTAGCAATGCAACTGTAAAATCTTGACCAAAAGGGGGAAAAGGTAAAGACAAATGAGTTTATATGGCTAAGAGACTCCAAAGTGAATCGGGAGATCATTCCAGAGGTTACACTTATGCACATCACAGTAATATCTCACTGACTGCCAAAATAGATACACCCCAAATAGCGGGCCTCCTGAGGGCTCTGGAGACATCCAGACACTATAGTGAGGGCAGATAGCTCATGAGTTAGGTGCTTTGCCAGTGAGCCCTACTTTGGAATTTATGCTCCCCAGTGTGACAGAGTTGGACTTAGTTGTGGTTTCCCCACACACGGCTCTTCTGTCCTTCTATTTGAACCTATAATTAGTACTAGTGTTGGTAGGTGTATGTCCAAGAGACGTAAATCTTTGGGTTGTCCATGTGCCAGCTCGGCCCTGCATCTCAACAGTGTTGCAACACCTACTTTCCAGTTCATTGGTCACCCAGGACGAGTAATGAGGAGGTGATGATGGACAACCGCCATACCAAGGAACCGAGAGAGTCTACAACTGCAAGCAAGAGAGTCCCATCCATTGGCCCTGTGGGATCGAAGCCCCCCTCTCAATTAGAGGTGGAGTGGACATCACGATCCCAGAATCTTCAGGATTGCGGAATGAACTATGGACTAAAATAGACTGACTGGTATTCTACTGTAGACTTATTGTGATTCTAGCAATGGAAGAAATTATATCATTGATATGGAGACAGTGGCCACTGGAGGTTCTGAGGGCAGGGAGAGGGAAAAACAGGTGTAATATGGGGCATTTTCAGGACTTGGGAATTGTCCTGAATGACATTGCAATGACAGATATAGGCCATTATATCTCTTGCCATAACCTGCAGAATTGGGTGGGAGACAGTGTAAACTACAATGTAAACTGTAATCCATGCTTAGTGGCAATGCTCCAAAATGTGTTCATCAATTGCAATGAATGTACCACACTAATGAGGGATGTTGTTAATGTGGGAAAGTGTGGGAGATGTGGGGAGCGAGGCATGTGGGAATCCCATATATTTTTTATGTAACATTTATGTAATCTAAGTATCTTAAAAAAATAAAAATAAAAATAAAACAAACAAACAAAAAGAAATGACACTGTATTTATTATTCTTTAATATTTATTTTTATCATGGTTCCTTTTAAAACACATACTCAGATTTGTTTATTACCTAAATGTTATGTTCTTCATCCACTCTACAAAAGCATCAAAGAATAAAAAAATCACAGCCTATGTGGTTTCCACTGGGGAAAAAAAAAGAGAGAACAAATAGCCCCACAGCTTTGGAGAATCATTGAATTCTCCAAACTGTTTCTGGGCCTCAGTTTCCTTATTTAGTGGACTGGAATGACCTCTATAGTTCCCTTTCAGCTCTAAAATGTGACTAGTTGATGTTCCTGAAATGAGTCCATACCCCACGCCCATCCCTCCAGAGCTGCTCTTTTTGAGCCTCAAGGCCTGGGTGTCTCCAGTGTGAGTGCCCATGAGATGAAATGCTTCCTTCACAGTTGAGACCAGTTCTTGGATCCATTCACATACATAAATAAGTCATAGAGAGTTAATGAAGCTCTTTTGTTACAGTACAAATAGTGTGACTTTCACTCTTCATTTAAATGAATGTAAGAACCACAGCTCCTTGAGGTTTAGCTATCTATATAAGTATTATAGGAACAACACTTTTGGTTACAATCTCCTTTTCTTGTTGACTAGCCTTCCCAGGGCACTTCATCTCCTCTGCTTCAAGGGTGCTGAAGAGACTCATTAAGTAGAGTGAAGTTGACCACAATGGATCACAGCCATGCTGTCATTAAATAGCTTCAATATTTAACTTTATTAAGGGATGGCCTGTTCTCAAAAGGCCTGGGCTATATCTCGTAGTGTGTCTTCTAGCATTTTTTATCCTTTGATTTATTTCCCCCACTAGTAACAGAGTATGAGACAAAATTAGAGGATTCTTGTCTTAGCTACACTATTACACCTTGTGGGCAATTGTTTGACATTAACTTATATTAGTCTCTTTCTCTTCTTGCCTCACTTTATTGCTTCTGCTACCATATTTGATTCAGCTTTGGGAGACACCAACTAGAGTGAGCAGGAAGACCCAGGTAGCAGGAACCAGAGGCAAATTGTGGAATACAAATTTTCTAGTAATAAAGACCAAAATTATTCCTTGAGGCTTTTTTCAAAGTTTTCACAAATTCTGATTCTTTATCTTGAGGAGCATCTAACTTAAAAGAACCCAAAATTCTATTAAGAAATCTCACAAATATTAAATCATATCTCATTAGGTGAAATAGTTGATGGAAAGGTCAACATGTTTTTTGAAGTCTGTTTGGGGGCCTCATCAGTTAGGATAATACAAAGTACTGAAAGACATACTTTTGCTCTGAGAAATGTATCATGTGACAAAAAGAAGAAGACTGCTATGCAATTTTAATGTTCTATATTGATTTCCCATCATTGAAATAGGGAATAAAATGATGGTAGCATATGGATGACTTTATATTTACTTACTCATATGAACACACAATATATAGCACTCAACATAAAACAAGAACTGAATAAAGTAAAAATATAAATGTGCATACTCTGACACAGATACTATATAATGTTTAATTTCTTTATATTCCCAAATGCTGTATTTCATACAAAAAGACTATGAATGCAAAATAAATCATTAGATGATTTATTCTATGGTATAATTTATGCTACAGTATGGATTTCTCCCAAAGTGACTAATTCAACTCAATAATAGTTTTCTCAATTATATATCAATGACCTTTTATTAAAGTTAATTTTAATAGTCCCATAGGTAAACTGGGAATAACTAGAAAATCCAAAATGACTAAATGAATTTCTAGAAAGACAGCAGTGACGGCAAAAGCAGTAATATCAGGAATTGAAACACCAGCGAAGGCTGCCCAAAGTCTGCTATGGAGCACTGCAAATAGAAATGCTGGGATTAATGAAGATTTGATCATTTTTATTCATTGAGTCACATATTTGGTGTTGTAAATTCAAGAAAGATGTTGGAGAAAGTTGCACAGTTCTTGGGACCTGAATTGGGTACACAGTTTTCAAGTTACTCATCTAGAAACGTCAGACAGGATCAAAGATAGCATCTCTTGTAAACTCTCAAGGTAATCTTTGAAGAGACAGCTTGAGGAAATTTCATAGGAAGTAAATGGAAAAAATGTCATTTATGTGCTAGGAAGCTAATAACATGTACAATAAACATGGGCTACTCATTGTAGAACCTCTATGATTTTATTTATAATGTAAATGTATATTTACAAATTTATTTGTGGATCTAAGCATAAAAGAGGCTCTTCCCTATAATTTATGTTCTCCCTAGGACCAGTGTTAAAACTATGATTTAAAATAATTTGTTGATTTTTTCCAACTGGTAATACAAATTCTAAGTACAAAGACACTAGTCATAGCTTTAATGAGGGAACAACAAAAACAAAGAGTATCTACAACTGTAAGCAAAACAGATCCTTCCATTTGTCCCATAAAATCTAAGTGCTCACTCAATCTGAAGCAGAGCTGCCATCACAATCCCAAAATACTCAAGACTGAGGAATGAACAAAAATAAGGGGAGAATGCAACCATGGACCAAAGTAGACTTACTGTTATTGTAGTAATGGAAGAACTTGTAATATTGATATAAAGATAATGGATGCCAGAGGTTCTGAAGGGAGGGAGAAGGAAGAATAGATGGAACATAGGGCATTTTTAGGGCATTGGAATTGTTCTGCATGATATTGTAATGATGGATACAGGCCATTATACATTCTGTCAAAATCTATACAACTGTATGGTGCAAAGTGTAAACCATAATGTAAACTATAGACTTTGGTTAGTAGCAATTCTTCAATATTTGTTCATCAATTGTAACAAATGTACCACACTAATATAAGATGTTATTAATAAGGGAAAATGTGGGAGGGGGAGGGGGAGAGGGAGGGGTATATGGGAAATCTCCTATACTTTCAATGTAGCCTTTCTGTAATCTGAAACTTCTTTAAAAATAAAGTTTACTATATGAAAAAAAAATGAGGGAATGGATTTGTGGATATCATCACTATACATTTTAAAGGTCAACGAAAAACAGTCTTATAGTCTCCCTCTTGTTTTAATGTGCAATTAGCCAAATTACTTCCTGAAACGGAAAGTTCATCACTATTCATTCTTTTCTCTAAAAGGCTGCGCCACAAAATTTAGGTTGTGTGAAGATATTTAACTGCAGACCATTGTCAGTGGTTTCTACCAGGCTCTGCACTCACTTCTTTGGAACCATGAGGTCATTCTATAACCGAGAAGTTACCTCTGTGGAATAAGTTATCCTAAAGCATGATGAAAGGCTTTTTCACTATACAGGAAGGCAGGTCTGATTTGCCTTACTGGCTTGCTGTGTTGTGTAAACTTTTCACTGAATATGGTTGGACTTTAGGGGCATAGTTTCACTTGGAAAATATACCAAGCTCAATATAAACAAACCAGCTTAAGGAAAATTTTACTTATATGAGTCCTGCAGTATATGTTGACTTCATAGAAGCAATGATTTTAATGTCCTTTCCTGATGGGGATTGATATAACCCAATAATTACTAGAACATAGTTTCTTTTGCTTACTTTGTTTCAGCTAAAGCACATAAACTAGTTCAGAAACAAACAAGCCAAACAACACCAAAACCCTACAAGGTGTTTTTCTGTGAAAGTCCTGGTGAATGTGTACAAGAGCAGTAAAGTTTATTCATAAAACTAATATTTATTGAGTCCTTGGCTACTTTGGTGATGAGAACACCAGTCCTCAATCTTTGCTACCTTAGGCAAAAAGAAATGGGCTACTCCACATTTATAATTTTTTCATATAGTTAATTTTTATTAACTGGGCCTCAAAAGGTTTCTGGGGCATTAAGAAATGGGCATGAACATCCAGATAAAGTAAGAATCAAGTAAAAGTTAAATAAAATGGGTTCAAAGGAGGAGCAATAGTAAAAACCTTAAATAATTTGACCTTAATAAATTTTTTAAAAAATGAGACATTCTGTTTAGTTGAGCCCTAATATTCTGAAGTTGCTTATTTGCTTTATATTCTACAAACAGCTTCAGATCACTAGGATGGGGATGAGAATGATGTTAGTTACCTCTTTCACAGCATTTATTCAGATGAGGTTTTATATACAATAAGTCATTTACTACTCACATAAATCCTGTGGATGGGTATTACTATAATCTCCATTTTCTAAATGAGGAAGTTAAGGCTTAGAAAGGTTGAGTGACTTGTCCAAGATCATACAGCTAATGAGTGGTAAAGTTGGGATTTGAATTCAGGCAGTCTGGCCTCAGAGCCTGTGCTGCAGCTTCCACGTTATAACTCATGTTTGCTGTACCATAGGAATCAAGTACACATACTGCCCACCTTCTTGCCCTCTTATACTTCTGCAGACTTGACCATCAGACTCCCTCTTTGTTGAGGAAGTATGATCTAGTTCCTTTGCCATAAAGTCTGGGCTGGTGCAAAGGAACACATCCTGACAGGGCTATGAGCAAAGCAGGCTCAGGTTCTCTGTGCTGGTTAGAATGCAAGCAATCCTGACCCCAGACACAGGCTTCGAAGCCACCTTGGAGTAAATACCTCTAGGGAAAGTAAAATCTGCACAAAAATGATGAAAGAGGACAATAGAGAGGATGGTTGCCTGGAGAATCTCTAAACTCCCCCCACTCCTCCAGAAAAGGACATGTGAAGCCAGACAGAATAAACAGAAAGAGATGAGGGTAGATTATAGGGGAATTAAAACATAAAATGTCTGTCCAGGACTAAAATTAGGAATCGACAAGATGGAGTGTAAGAACAGGATATCATCTTGGTCCAATCAAATAAACTTCTGTCTTTGGCAATAATTAACTGATTTCTCCAATAAATGTTTTTTCACAGACCTAGAGTAATTTCTTTTAAAAAGGCCATGGTAGTTTCATCCTGACTTTGAGATAATTTAGACTTGTACTTAACACAGCTACATATAATGTATAAAATAAAGGAAAAATCCAAAGATGTGTAAAATAATGATCTTTTTTGTATTTCAGGTAAATACATTAGGAACATTAGGAGATTCTATATAGAATCTACATCTTAGATGGAATTTTTTAAAATGCCATTTCTTTTGATGTGTTTCATATAAACGCCTATGAGCTTATTAAGTTGCCTGAAATAGTCCACTTTCCATTAAGATGCTGTTCTGGGCTTCCAACCACACCCTACCCTTACTCTTCCCTCAGATGCCCCACTGCTGTCTCTCCTTCCTCACAATTTTACTCCCTTATTCCCTTACACCTTTTTTTGCAATTTTTATTTCTAATGCCCTCTGCATTACTCAACTAAAACTTCTCTCTCACCTGCACCAATTTCAGCCATCTCTTCTCATTTCCAACACCTCTCCCCTGATGCTGTCCTGAACATTAATCATGTTGAACCCTCTGTGCATCTTGAAACTCTCTTCCATTGACTTCTTGGCTCCACAGCATCCTGGTCCCCTTCCTGAGCCTTCTTTGTCCTTGTCATGGGCTAAACAGCCTCTTGGCTTCCAACAAGGTAGTCCCTATTCTGTTCTCCCCTACTGCACTCTGATACATTCTCATCTGTGGCTTAGGTTAAGTACCCAACATTAGTTGAACTTTAAATATTCTTTATGTTAATTCATAAAGGATGTGAGACACAAAATGCACCAGCCAAATATTTTACCTGTATGAGTTCAAAACGATAAAATAAAAAAATTTTAATGCCTTGTCAGATTCTAAGAAGAAAAATAAAGTCCACAAATATTAGATATATATGGCTGCCTAACATTGTTGAGGTTAAGAACAGCTTTTAAGTTCAAGAAGCACATTCCCTCTATACTTTATTAAATGAATTCTTTATAAATTAAGATTTAGCACCTTCAAAAACGATGAAAATAATAAACCAACTAATGAAAATTTCAGACAGGTTTGGTACTTGCAAAAAATATTTTTTTAAATTGTGCTTATAGAAAACTGCACAAAGGAATAAAGAGAAAAAGAAAAATGAATTTATTAATCAGAATCCTTATGCCTTCACAAAAATTATAGTAACAATATTAACATGTTTCTGTAATCCTTGGTATTTTTCAAAGTATCTTTACATGTGACACCCACATTTGAAATTTACCATGATTGTAAGAAATTAGTAGAGTAATAGCTATAATCTATCTAACCATTGAGAAAAACCAACAAGTTAATGATTTGTCTAATATCTGCTTTCCCTACAGACATCATGCCTAGGAGTAAATGCCTAAAATCTGCCACATATTTCACATTTACTTGCAATAACCTTAATGATAATCAATTCCTTCCTGGTCAAACACTTGTAATCAAAATATAAGAGTTTTGTTGACAATGGATCAATGAAAAGAATTTAAAATGCATAGATTTTATTGTTTTTTCCTTCTGCAAACTTCAGTGAAATGGAAAAAGTATTGGTCTTAGCTTTCAGTATGCATGTATGAACACCTGTATGTATGTATGCAGACATATACACAGACATGTATATGTTTAAAAGTCTGGGTGCTACCTAACTCTGAAGCAGAGAAGAAATGATGGCATTCAGATTGACCTAAGCATAAATGAGTAAGAATGCTCACTTAAACAATTAATTTATTTCCCCTTTAAATAGCTTATAAAGTAGATAAAGCCTGAACCTAATTAGAAATAATCATCTGTAAATATGGACAATGTCAATAATACCTGCTCTAGCTATTTCACTCAATAAATATAGCATTTGTAAAAGGGCACTAGTTATAATGACAAACTATGCCTAACAGTGTCTATAAAATTCTATTACTTTGTTTAGTTTCTGACACTATATTACTACTGGTAGAAGATAAAGTAAAGGTAATATAAATTTATCTAGACTATACCGATTTATAAATGGAGTAAATTTGCATAAAACAGTCATTGAACTTTAAAATATGAATAATTTCCTTCATAATTATCGTGAATAATACATAAGTTTAATTTATTCTTTAACCTACCTTCTTGATAGGGTACAATTTAAATGTGAAGCATTATTATTTTTAAAAAGCCTCATTTGAATATTTTTTTCATTTCAGATAGTATCTGACAAAGTCTTTCATAATTATCTTACAAGCTAAATGAAGAAATGTGGGTAGGGAGGAAGTACAGTTCAGGTTCATTTGCAACTGATTTGATTATCATGCCACAAAAATATCAATGGTGGACAAGATGGCAGCCTCTGCTGGTATTACCAGGGTTTTCAGGCCATATTCTATCCAGGATTTTTTTAATGATTTGAATGAAGATTTAGAAGGAAGGCTTATTAAATTTTAAGGTGACCAAAGGCTGGGAGCTACTCACTAGAAAACAATTTAAATTCTCAAAAAAATCCCCATAGGATGGTATTGGGGATCACAGGCCAGAAGATGAAATTTTAATGTGATAAGAATCAATTCCTATTCTGAGATTCAAGCAGACAACTCTACAGCAACAGGGTAGGAAAAGATTTGACTTGGCAGGAGTTTTCATTAAAATAAAGATGGAGGCTAGGGCAAGGGAGACATTTTATTTGACCACATGTCAGTACAAGCCAAAAGGGCAATACCATACAATGAAACATTTTTTTTTTTTTTAAGATTTATTTATTTATTTATTTATCCCCTCCCTTGCTGCTTGTGTTCGCTGTGTCCATTTGCTGTGTTTTTTCTGTGTCTGCTTATCTCCCCCTTGCTGTGAGGTCTTGCTGCATCAGCCCACCATGCCATGCGGGCCGGCCTGCCCTCACAAGGAGGCCCCAGGAAGCGAACCCGGGGCCTCCCATATGGTAAACAGGAGCTCTATCGATTGAGCCACACCCACTTCCCATATACAATGAAACATTGCTTCAATCTTAGGCTACAATAGAAGGGCATTATCTATAGTACAGGGCATACTTGCCACATTTTACTTGCCCCAAATAAGACCAGTTCCATTCTTGATACCCCTTGAAAGTCAATGAGTGTTTTTGGAAAAGACAACTGGAATCTTGGGGGCGGGGGGGGAGCAAGAATCCATATGATAAGAGAAAGAATTAAGAAATGATTTTGTTAACCTGATGAAAGGTATAATAAATAAACCTGATGTATTTGAAGGAACAGATTTGTATGTTGTGCCAGAAGGCACAACCCTTGATCTAAAGGTAGTGATGAAAGGAGAGTTACAAAGAGTCAATAATTTCAATAACTTAATTTGGCTAAATAATATAGTTAATAGCTACAGTCTTTACAGAATTCATAAATGGACTGGAAATCCACAAAGATACTTGTCAACTTAACTCGGAAACCCAAAATATGACCAAGTGTTCTGGATCAAATTACAGCTAATTCATTTTACCAAAAATATACCTCTACATTTGTGCTGTTGATCTTAAAAAACATATAGAATTTTATGAACTGTAAAAATGCTGCCAAAATCTCAAATCTCAAATTTCAGGCTCTGGATAGTTGATACTGTCCTTATGTCCATTTGCTTGCTATATTTTGGTTTTATTTATATTAGTGTTCAGAAATAAGTAACCCCTGGGTTGGTAAAGCCTGCCAGTTGTTCAAAGTTTACTTACCCTCTGACCCTCTTTTCCAGGTGGACCTTGGGGGCCTTGCATCTCTAGGGAACCCTGTAAGGAAAAAATGATACATCTTAAAAGAATGTTTCAAGTACACCTGCCTCAGGAAGAATGTTATGAAAACTAATCCCTACTTCATTGAGTAAACATAACTTTTAAAGTGATTTGAGCTCTTCTAAGTAGTTAGACTGTGTAAAATGTTAATAACGATAAATTGGCCTTCTTTGGCTTCTCTTAGTAGATGGCTCCAGGAAAGGAAAAAAGAAGGCAGTTCCAAACCAGGACTGAGGCCACATGTTCACTCCCAGGAAACTCCCATATGACTGGAACCAAGTTTCACCAAACTGTCATATAAATGGTAACAATATTTGCAAGCAGGGAAAAAAAACCTCTCCATATATTAAAACTCCATAAATGAATTCAATGAAATGGTTAAGAGTAGCTTTGTAATTATCATTTAAGAAAACACATGGTAATGAGGTTGAATTCAACTATGTTTATTCATAACATTTTAATTTTTAGCATCATAGACATTATTTAATACTTTCTTTTAACATTGTCAAATGGTGGGGAAATTAATAATTTGTTTCATATTGTAAAAATGGCACAGGAAATACCAGGTGTCATTAAACTGGAAATCAAATCTCTCAGTTTTCACAGATATTTACTATTAGACAGAAATTCTTACTCAACAAGAAACTGAAAATCATGACATTGCTATTTTTTAAAAATCGTAAACAATATTCCTGGTTATCTGTTACATCTTGGATAGCTTCTTCTCAGTCTTCCCTGTTGCTTCTTTCCCCATTCAATCTTTAAATGTGGAAGATTTAAGCTCATTTTCTTTTCAGTTCACATTCTCTTTCCATGAATCATATAAATTGTGGGCTTCAGATTCTCTAGGCTATTGACTTGCAGATTTATAACCTCAACTTATCTTCTGAGCTGGAGATCCACTTACACAACTGCCTGTTTGATATGTCCACTCAGCTATCTCACAATCATCTGAAATATAGGACATCAAAAACTGAATGCATGACCCTCCCTCCTACACTGGATTCCCTTCCAGCATTCCCCAACTGGATAAATACCCGTAACACCCTCGTACTCACGTCAGAAATCTAGAAATCATCCTCCATATTCTCCTCTCCCAAACGTCTTTCCTCATATCTAGTTAGCAAGTCTGGTTGGTTTTACATCCAAAATATACTTTGGTCCATCTATTTCTCTCCTTTCCTGCTGTCCCCGCCTAGTCCAAGCCATTATTGGCTCTTGCTTGGTGTGTTAGTCAGCCAAAGGAGTGCTGATACAAAATACGAGAAATTTGTTGGCTTTTGTGAAGGGTATTTATTTGGGTAGAAGCTTACAGTTAACAGGCCATAAAGCGTAAATTACTTCCCTCACCAAAGTCTGTTGCCAAGTATTGGAGCAAGATGGCTGCCAATATCTGCAAGGGTTCAGGCTTCCCTCTTCCTCTCTTGGCTCCGTGGTCCCAGCTTCTTCCAATATCAGCTGTAGGCTGGGATAAATCTTGTCTCTTTCCTGGTGCTCGATTTACTCTGGGCTCAGCTGCTATTTTCTCTCCACAAGGTCAGCTGTAGACTATCAGGTTCTCTCTCTCCTACGGCCTCTGCTGTGTCTACGGAGCTGTATATACTCCTCTGTGTTCCTTTCCCGTGTGTTTTCTCCCGGGGCTCCAGCATTAAAACTCCAATGCTTCTCTGCAGTGCGGTTTCTCTGTGAGTCCCCACCCTCTTGGCAGCCCAATCAAAGCCTTAATCATTATTTAATCAAGTAAAAGTGAAACCTCTGAATCCAATATAATCTAATATGCCCAGAGGAAAAGGCTTATTTACAAACATAATCCAATATCTTTTTTTTGGATTTCATAAATAATGCTGAACTGCTACACTTGGTCATCTGTAAGAGGCTCCTACTTGACCCTCACCTCTCCCTACTCCATTCTCCCTATGACAACCAAAGTCATCTTCAGAAAACCCAGCCTGATCTTCCCTGGTTCTCCACATGAAAAGATGAATGCCTTGTTCCATAGTCTTATAGTGCCTTGTACTTTTCCTTTTAAGTGCTTATCACAACTACATTTACATGATTGTGTAACGATTTGCTTCTCTCATCAGGCTCTACGCTACAATGGTAGAATCCATGTCTTATTCATCAAGGTATACTTAATGCCTATTAATAGCTGAATGAAAAAAAATTCACATTGGGAAATCAATTCTCTTTAACAAAATTTTTAGATAAAGGTAGTCATTTTCAAAAGGTTTGCCTAATATCCATAACCTATCATATATTAAATGCCCCAAATGACTTAGAATAAGTGAGAAATCAAATAATGCCTATCCAAACATATTTGAATTCACCTTCATTCCAGAAGAAATACTCTTTTAAAAATAATTAGGATCTATTTTTAATAATATGACCTTTTACTTTAAAAGCCATTGCTACTTTAAAATAAAGTGCCAGATGTGCTTGTGATGACCCATAATTATTGATTATGTAGATATTCACTTCCTTATTTTTTCATAGAAACTAAATTTTCATAAATATAAAATGCACTTTCACCATCTAATTTTATTTTTTCTAATTTTGTTTTGAATAAAGAAAAGTGATAGACATTTTAATTTTTCCTTCAGATAGCTTTCATTTGTTTAAAGCTATCAGAATTCAGTATAAAGCATTATAACTAATTTTCAAAAAACTTCTGTGTACCACAGTGTTCCCCCAAATCTTTCTGATTGCCTCCCTACAATATCCTAATAACATGTTTGCATATATTGCTTTCATTTCTATCTTTTATCTATTTTTGTCACAATTTTATGTTACAGGGGCTCTTGGAGGCTATGTTTTATTAATTTAGGTAGGAATAAATCCAAGGAATGACTAAAGTGATCAGTTCAGTTTGTTGTTACAAAAAAACACCTTCTAAATGATATATAACCAATGAATGTTGGCTAATTATGCTAGCTTTCATTTTGCAAGGGATGGTAAATTCCTAATGTGTATTAAAAGAACAAATGCTGAAACCTCATTTATACCCAGTATTAGTTACAATATAATTACAGGGAGTTGGGTCATTTTTTATACGACTGACACAATCTTGGCTCTAGATTAAACTCTTCCCTCTTACCCTTTGGAAAACTATTATCATTTCATGAATAGTCAATCTGATATATAACATTTTTAATTGCCATCCAAATGTTGACAGCTCTTTCACTGTTTTCAAACATGAGTTACCTAAACATACACATACCAAACATTCATCAAGGGAATACAATTATTTCTGAGTCATGGATAATCAAAATTCCAGTCCCTTTACTAGTTGGAGAAATTATAGCAAAAGTCTACACAATGCAAAAATACTAAATTTGATTTGGAATGTATTAAACAAATTTAAAAAACTATGAGAACCATTTGTATGTGAGGTGTAATAGTAAGATTGCACTCACATAAACTCACTTACATGCCTCCTGAATGTTCATAATACTGAATGCCCCTCAGCTTTTCTTAGTTTAACAACCAGGTAGGAGTTTGATGAAAAAAATCAGGACTTCTTAAAAATCTTCAATGGATTATTCAGTATTTGGATTATCCATGGCCAATTTCTAATCCTAGCTGTATTCACCTGATGCTCAGGACATTTTGGAACTGTCTTTGTTGGCATTTGAAAAGAAAAAATAGTTTTAATATTACTATAAGTAAAACACAGATCAACTAGCTATAGGAATCTTGTGAGTGGCGAGTCAACTAAAATTTTTCTCCAAATTCTGCCACTTTCAAGACTCCTAACCAATTTTAGCCTCAGTTTTTATTTCTAGAAAGTGAGAACATGCCTCTTTTACACTGTTTTTTAATTTTTCAGATAAAATAAAATGGTATGTGTGAGGGCAGTTTATTAAGTTTAATGTTCTAAAGGAGCATGACTCCTTTGTTTGGAAACATCAGCATGATGTTCTTGATAAACACTTTCATAATATGCTGATCTACCTTGGTCACGGGTGCCACATTAAGCCTTAAATTGGAAAGAAAAAGAAATTCCAAATTAAAGTCCTCCTTTCAATCCTCTCCCTCTCCTTACCTATCTCTTCAATCCACAGTTTGAAAGTAGGGCTTTGGGTATCAGCACTGGGTGAAGTAGG
>JAQZBX010021611.1:15589-32262 GCA_029593785.1 Cabassous unicinctus
ATATATATATATATATATATATCCTTCTATTGAGTTAATAATCAATAGCATTCAAGTTAATTTGGACACAAGCAATATGCACCAATTTGAGCTTGAAAATTTAGAACAAGCCCAACTAACTGTTCAATGTATTAATGGCTTTAATTCAGAATGCATTCCAAAATCGTACCTAAGCATTAACACTCAGCAACCTCCCTCAACCCCTCCCCCACCTACAGGAAGTGACCTCTAGGTCTTAGAACCCCTTCCACCATCTTTTCTTATTCTGGCCTTATAAGAACCATTATGCATGCGATTTTACTTATCTCCTATACCTGACTCTGCCTTCTAGAAGGCAGAGGGTCATTCAACTCCCTTATCCTCTGCCATGCTTATAGAAGGGACTCGATAAATACTTGGTAAATTGGATCATAAGGAAAAAAACATTGGGATTGAACAATACAGGGGTGATAGTGGGTGGGGAAGAGGTTTCTGCTCTACCTATAATGAATTTTATTTTAAAAACTTGGAGTTGGACTTAAATGCCACATTGAAGAACTTTCAGTCTTGTGTGACCTCCTCAACCTGAAGTGATCAGTCCATCCTCTGATGTCTTAAAGCAAAATTGCCTTACAGTTCATTTAAGAATTACTTATTTACCACCTTGTGACAGCATATCTTTTATGGAACTTATTTAAATCTTTGATTACTACTTGCCTTTTTACTGGCTTATACCACTTCTCTCATTAGAGAATAATATTCTTAAGCATCTTTTGTGTTTGGCACATTGCATATTCTATGTATTTTTTTTCTTCCTTGATTTAATTTTCCTGAGAATAATGTCTATCTATATTTTTTCTTTTCCCATCCACTTAATCTACTATGATAATAATTATACTTTGAGTTATTCCTAAATTTTTATAAACATACAGATTTTTGTTCTTTTGAAAGCAAAACGTGAAAAGCATTTAGAATTTTCACGATATAAAGATCTGCATACAGGACATTCTCTTTTTTAGTAGAATTCTGGACATTAAAACTGTTGACAAAGAATGGAATTCATAAAGCTGTTACCTCTTGTGGCTAGGATAAAAATGTGGTAAAGAATAGGCCAAGCCAGCTAAACCATTTTAAGACCCATTGGATAGCTATTACAGTGTGTTAAATTTCACATAGCTCTCTCTAGAGTAACTGCTGATTACGAAAAGCTAGAGCTTATCATCACTGAAGCCCAAGCAAATATTTAACAGAAATTACTTAGAATTAACTAGTTCAGAACAGGATTTTGAAGTGTATAACAAATGCAACAGATGTTTAGCTGAGCTAATAGGGTAGATTAATTGTATTTGAACATATTTTCATTTGTGAAAAGTAGCAATGTATATTCACAACTTCTCAATCAAGGATAGGAGCTAAAGTTTTTAAAAAAAGGATGTTTCATTTTAAAGTATTTGTACTCCCTTGCCAGGAATGTTGTAGTACATCTGATATCTAAAACACACTTCAACAAAAATGTTATAAAAGTAAGTATATTTTTAAGTGTTATGATCATTGCTTTAGAATATGCTTCATAGACTTGAAACATAAGATCAAGCAGGCTCTGAATAAATTCTTAAAATACTACTAGTGCATTTTCTGTGTTCCCAGTGGAGTATATAAAATTAAAATGGAAAATAGAGTTTAGCTGTCTTTATAGAAAAAGCCATGCCTTTAATAGCTGAACAATAGGAATAAATTCTGTAAGTTGGGGACATCAGAATGAGGAAATTCTGTTTTACATGTATACACAGTTATCTTAATACAAATTATCTTATGACAGGAAATAAATTTATGAAAACAAAGTAAAAAATATAATGGACATATAGTCTAGTCAAAGGAAACGATTTTCATATTCATCACTGGAAGTAGAATTTGAGGATGTTTGTGTTAATATACTAAAGGGGTGACCAGTTTTATGTTATATCACCAAATTACTGTGACATCAAAAAATTTCCCTAGGGCATGTAAGTATTCAGAAAAGGAATTCTATGTTATATATAAGAAGCTTATCATTTTATAATAAGCAGTTGTTAGGAAATAGAGGTCTTCGAAATAAAGAACAATAGAATCTCTGATATATACTAAACAAAGACCCTTACAAACATTCTCAATAAACCTGACAAGAGAAGAATAGGAAGAGTTGTCACTAGAAAGAAAGCTTTATGAAATATTAGTGTGGACAGGAATGTTTCAATCATTACCATTGCAGTAAACAAGTTCCATAGTTGGATGGACAATTTTATCCTACTTATAACAATAAATAGAGATCAAAGTAGTGCTTTCAAAACTTAACAATTTCAGAAAGCCCTGGCATCCTTTAGACATGGGCATAATGAGTTATGATTGTTCCATGTGGTTTCAAGGATACATTTTAATAATAATCTTTTTCCATATTTTCTGAACTCAGGAAGCACATCTATTTTTATTATAAAGATTCTGAAATAGCATATTCTTAGCTACTACTGATTCATTCAATAAAATAAGAAATATTAAGAATTTAAAAATAGAATATATAGTTTATGCATCTGGAGTGCTATTGGAACATTTGCACTTACTACAAACTTTCTGTAACAATTACTTTTGCCCCTATTATGGAACTTTCCATTTTGTAATTTGTATATATCTTCAGTTTCTTTCCACTCGCCATATAAATTAGCATGGTACCTTGTATTTTTAAGAGGTGTTGAATGGATAAAGGACTGCTGCTAAGATTCAGATTCTTATCCTTCTTCTGGTACTTCTGCAGCAGTGAGAATATTAATTGCTTCAGAAAATCCAATTAGATAATTATATTCTTTATCCCCAAATCTAACTTCATACTAAAAGTATCCAAGTTATTTTTACTTCTTATATGGAAGTATTGAAAAATAGTTGCTATACTTAATTTGGAGACGTGTGCCCTTCATTAAAGGAAGAAATATAACCTGTATTCTTTAATTTACCTCACACAGATGAGGACTAAGTACTTACTTTTTTGAAGAAAAAAAACAATATGAGCCAAAGAGATTAAAGTATCTATAAAATCATTAATAAATAAGAAATACTACTGACCAAGTTATTTAAAAATACCTATCTCACTTTAAAATAATGCTGCATATTTGGTAGTTATTCTTGATTGAATTTTATCTATCATAAGCACTTTCATATTTTTATAATTTCACATTTGGTAATTATTCCTGACTATGAAAAACTTTGTGTAGATTTGTTTTACTTTGGCTCTAACCTAGTAAACGAAACTGTTTGATTTCAGTTTACTCAAGGTTCTGTTGACAAGTAAAAAATTGGTAGGCCATGGTCTGTCAAATCCATTTGTATCATCTGTCTTAATGATTTATGCAAGGGAACATATGACTGATTCAGTTTTGATGATTAGTCTGACCATGAAAACAGTCTGTATTTTTGGATTGGCTTTGCCATACATCAATGGGCACATGGAGACATGGTTCCACTGCAGACGGAAGGGCATATCCATATGTAGGTTCTTTTAAATGTTCTTCTGATGCCATGGAAGGGTTGACAACATGGTAGAAATATAATTCCAAATTTAATATCATCAGTGAATTTTACATTTGTGCTATATTGGTGATTGAATCATGTATCCCGTAAAGACACGTTTAAGTCTTAATCCATGTTCCTGTGGCTCTGAAACTATTTGTACGTAGGACTTTTAAAGATGTTATTATTAGTTAAAGTGTAGAGTCATTTGTAAATAGGATCTTCAAATAGGCTGTTTAGATGAGACCAAATTGAATCAGGGGGCAGGCCTTTATTTGTACGCCTGGAGTCAATATAAGCAAAGGAAATTCAGAAACAGTCAAAAGAAGGCAGAAGTCATAAGAAGCTAGAGACTGTATCAGATTGCCACGTGACAGAGGCAGAGATGCAAGCCAAGGAACACCATGGATTTTCATCAAGTCAGCACCAGAATGGTACATATTCTAGGAGAAAGCCTTACCTGACAAGACCTTGATTTTGTAGTTCTAGCCTCCAAAACTGTAAGACAATAAATTCCTGTTCTTAAACCAACCAGTGTGGTATTTATCATAGCAGCCCTTGTAAATTAAGACAGGCTATGTAACATAAATTATAGACTACAATAAAACTTAATCTAATAATTTTTATCCTCAGTACAGAGACAGTCACACCCCACAGGAAAGACCTAGGTATTTAATGCAGATAATTGTGAAGACAGTTAATACAATATCAGGCTAAGTAAGTTGCAGTTGAATGGGGTGGTGAAAACCAAAAATTTTAAGAGGAGAAAATATTCCATTGAGAGATCAAGAAATTTTAAAAGTATATTAAAAACACATAATGAAGTACTTTTCTCTTTTGTACTTCTTTCTACTGACCTTCTTCTATTTCTGCAAGAGTTATCAACTTTCCATAGGAGGATTAAGATTGATAGAGCATAAAGGTAAAGACAATGGAAAAGTCAATATTTGACTTTTGATAGCCTAGAAAAGATTGTTGAGTCCACATAAGATAGTTGTGTGGAAGCCAGGCTCTGCTAAGAAAAGAACTTTTCTAAATTCCAAGTGCATCATCACTACATATCAAGAGATTCCCTCAGAGATCATAAAGTTTGAACATGGATCATAAGGCACAGAGAAAGGAGAAGCCAGGGTAGCTTTACCCAGCCAGAAAGAAAATGTAGAAAAAGCCCTTCTCTTTTGTTTTCCTTGAATGGAGAGTTTCATAAGAAGATGGTGAACAAGTCTTGCTTTCCCTCTTCTTAGGAAACCAAGAGGAACAAGAATTCATAAGGCATTGAACTTCTCAGCACAAAGCATATGCTAGAAGACAATGCAGTAAAACCTTTATTATAATTTTGAGGGAAAATAATTTTCAACATAGAATTCTATACCAAGAGAAACTATCAATCAAGTGTAAGAATAGAATAAAAACATCTCATAAAAAAATCTCATAAAATTTACCTACTGTGATAGTTAATTTTATGTCAATTTGGCTAAGCTATGGCATCTAGTAGTTTTTTCAAACACTGGACTGGATGTTGCAGTGGAGGTGTTTTGTAGATGGGATTAGCATCTATAGCCAGCTTACTTTAAGAAAATGAGATTACCCTTAATAGTGTGGGTAACTCTAATCAGTTGAAGACCTTAAATGCAAAGAACTGAGGGTTCTGTGAGGAAGAAGGAATTCTGCCTTAAGACCACACTCTCCAGGAAAGGAGATGGCAATGAAAATTAGAAGCAGTGGAATCAACCCAGAGAAAAAGCAAAGAGAATCACAAAATGAGAATTTTGTAGCTGCTTAGAAAACTACTAGTCAAGGATGGAGTAGGAGGTCTGAATGGGACTCTCAGAAAACAAGTGACTCAACAAGAGAATTTGAAAAACATGGAAGATAATGAAAGAGAAAACAGAAAGGTAATTGGAAACACCAGAAAAAACAACAACAAAAATCCATTTAAGAAAGGAAAAGTTCACGGGTTGGCTCAGCAAATAACAATGTTTACATAGTCATAAAAATGTAAACATTTTATATTTTAGTTCTGTTAACCACTTACTTATGGCTGGATTTATAGGTTGTTTCCATTTTTTTACTATTTCAAACAATGCTGAAATGAATGTCCTTGCACATGCATTATTTTATAAATGAGTGAGATTATCTGTAGCTTTATTTTCTGGTTCAAAACAGATTTGAAATTTTGATAGGCAGCATCAAATTGCCCTCCATATGGATTGTATCCTCAGAAATTAGAAGTATATTCTTTCACAATTTTTCTTACATAGTGTGCTATCAAACTTTTTGACCGTTGCCAGTATTGTAGTGAAAAATAGTACCTCAGACTTGGTATAGTTTATATTTCTCTAATTATGAGTGAAACTGAGTATCTTTTCATACATTTAAGAGCCATCATATTCTTTCTTTTCTATGAACTCTCTTCACACCTTTGTCCATTTTTTTTACTGGGTTATTGGTCTTTTTCTTATAGATTTGTAAGAGTCTTTACATATATTAGAAAATTTAGTCCTTTGTCTATGATGAATTGTAATTATTTTTCCCGGTTTCCCACTTATTTGTCTTTGACTTTATGATTTTTTTTTGCCATAAAGTAATTGTTTTGTCATGTGGTCAAATTTACTACTTTTCTTTTATGCTTTCTGGGCCTTTCATACTTAAAAGATTATTCTTTATTATTTTTCTAAATTTCTCTATTTTCTTTTGGACTTCTCTGGTTTAGTTTTTCGCCTTAAAATTTTTTATCCATCTAATATTTTTATTGGTATAGTAGTGAAGTAGGCTTCCAACTTTGTTGTTTCAAGATGCTATACAGTAGTCTCCAAACCATTTATTGAAAAATTATATTTTTATTATGAGCCTTTCACAGTACTGTTTGATTTTTTTTAACCAAGTAAGTGTGTTGACTTGAAAAGTATTAAAATTTTATTTAAAAACATTAAGTAAATTAAGGCTAATAAAACTGAGTCTCAATGTTCACTTACTGCACTTATATTCAAGTTTAGCATTTGAAAAAGCAAGGAATAATTTTCCTATTTGGCAACTTGTCCTAAAGAATACAGTAGATAAATTCCCATTACTGTTAATAGAAGCTGTTCCCACATTGCACAATTTGCCACTAATTTGGTTAACACAGAATGGTTATTATTAGAATATGAAATATTTTTTATCACTTTGTCATTAGATTCAACTTGTACTTCTTGGTGGCAGAACCAAGGAGATGGCCTTTACAAATTGAATAAGCTTTGTTAATTTTGCAGACTATTTGAAAACATACCAGGGTGGCTGTTTAAATATTAAAGTCAATTCTTAATTCACAAAATCAGTGAGAACTATCTGTGAATTAAGACTCAATTATATGGTATATTTGGTTATTTACCTCCTAACGTGAAAAATACTTGCATTGTCTATTTGCTAACATTTTGTGGGTATTAAGTGGGAAAGTGTTTGCTAGAAGTTTTTATACTGACAAAAATGATTGGTTCTGAAAATAGTGTTAGAATTCTGAGACTGAATTAAATATATCTGAGAGATAACTCCATCTCTGTGGAAATTTTATTAGCAGTCAATGAACAAATCAGTCTATATACAAATACTTCTTTAAACACAGTCTTTTAAGAATAGAGTCAAACTGTCCAGCTATTTTACAAACAGATAAGTAAAGGCCGTGTCAATGTAACTCCAATTTGGTGGGAAGTAACATTAATGAGATAAGTCATGACATGTCATGTAGACCCACCTTCCACTCCCCCAAAGCCAGAATGTTGTTCTAGTGTCACTTTTCAATCTGTTGGGTTGATAACATCATGTGCTTTCCAAAGTACCAGACTGTGAAACTCTCAAAGCAGGAACAATCTCCCTAATTTTCAAGCTACCAAACATTGGAAAGTTTGCATTAAAACAAATTACAATTAGTGCTTCCTTAATATTTAAATGAAATGGAGCAATCAGAAAGTTATTTTCAAACTTCTGAAAAAGAGTAATTAGTGTATCAAGTGAACAAATCAAGATAATTTGAGAGTCATTGTAGTAATAAAGATCCATAACAAGCAAACAACAAATATTGAGGAAAAGGACAATGTGGGCAGAAGGAAAAAGACTTCTTTCTTTGCACAGCATCAAAAGGTAGAAACCCTTAAACAAATCCTTTAATGACTGCCCACAAATTTACAATAATAAATTAGGAAGGGGATAGAGAATGGACATTTATTGAGCATCGTCTGCTGTGTCAGGAGTTCCACTAGTCACTTTACATATGCAATTTTATTTAATCCCAAAACTCTAAGAAATAAGAGAAAACAAACTCTCTAAAGGTAACAGACAATAAGTGGTTGTGCTGAGCTCCAAACTCAAGTATGTCTGACCCACAAACCTATTCTACTTCCAATGTAATCTACTTCTACTTCAAAATAAATCTCTGGAGCATAAGATTTATTTGAATATTCTTCCTATTAATCCATGAATGTGGTTTCAGGTCAATCATATTAGATTTAATAAAACAGGATTATCCTTGATGGCATTTTTATTGATACATGAAGGTATTAAACTTTCCAGAATATATTACAGTAGGAAACTAAATAGTGGTTGTAAAATAGAATGGTACTCCAAAGGACATAGAAAGAAAAATCAACAGCACAGACTGAAGAGAGTTAACAAGAGCAGAACACCAAAAACTGGATTAGAGTTGGTCAGAAGCTGAATGAGGCAGCAGTAGAGTGAACAGTAGTACGGTAAACAAAAGAACATTCGATAGGATTTGTTAAAAAGAGATGCAATGCCCAAGTCCTAGTTGCTGGACAGACTTCGCCACGAAGTCTTTAGTGTTTCTACACGTATTTTAAGTGAGGCAATAACGGCCCTTTGTTCTGGGCTATCTTTTTACCTTCCAGGTGGCAGCCTAGCCAACAGGGGACCTAAGGGATTCAAACTTAATTCTGGTTCAGGCACATGGATTCTCTTGTTGGACTAACATGTTCCTTGATCAGAAGGTTAATGACCACTTGGTTTAGTACATTGCTCACTGAGTCCCCACAATGAGCCAAAGTGGGGGACAGAATGTGTCTCTGCAATTTTTATAAAAATGCCCTTGCCCTTTTTTCTGTACCTGGATTAATATCTCAAGTCAAGTGGAAAGGTCAGTACAGTAAGTTAAGGAGAAAATTATCTGGCTTTCTAAGGTAGACCTTGAAGATTCATGGGATCGACCGTTTGTACAGCTGGTTGAGTCTGGGAACCTAGTAGGCATGGTCTATACTACAGATTGGCTTAATCCTGTTCTTGAAGTCCTGCTAAAGTAGTTTAATTAAATTCTTTATGAGCCAAATTGAACAGTTTGGGTCCTATCCTCTGATGGTAAAATTAATCAGAGTGGCCAATGGAGTGGCATACTCATGGGAAGATTTGCCAGAAGCCAAGATGGTATAGAAACGAGGAGTGGATATTGATGGGAGACAAATCCTCATGGGTTCCTCAGATATCCGCACATCTTGTGAGGGAAGCACTAAGTGCTCCTTTGTTCTGGATTATCTTTTAAGGACATTCACATAGCAAAGCAATGGTCACATTTGCTTACTGTTCAGGATACGAAAGACAATGCCTCTCCCTGGGGCAAAACACAGGTTTGCTTGAAATTCATTATAAAAAATTTGGGTTCCCTAAGCTCAGAGGTCCACAGTTGTGACACAAACCCACTATATGGGCAGGATCTACCTGCATTATTCCACGTTCATGTGAATTGGGGGAAAGGGGAACTGATGCCAACATGAAGCTCATACTGTCTGCCACCAACAGTAATAAAATTCTTTGTTACTTGTGTCTTCTGCCAAGAGCCATGACACTGGTGACAGGCTAGTTAGCTTGCCTAGCTTGCAAGTAGGCTAAAATCTCAGACACTTCATTGTACTTGACACTAGCAAGTCAAACCTTTCTCTATTTTGAGCATCAATCTGACTTAACTGTTCTATTTAATATCTATTTTTTTGAAATACTGTGACAAATGGAGAGGATTTAAAGAAAAAGTATTATTAAAGGATAGATAAGTCATGTAGTTAAATGAATGTAGTTAAATGAATTGGAATTGCTTAGCTTAGGAAAAATAAAGGGGAAAATTATACAATTTTAAAGTTTGAAAGGACATTTAAAACCTTCTACTTTGACCCTTAAATGTTAGTAACTTTCCCAAGGTAAAAATAAATAAATAAATAAATAAATAAACAAACAAATAAATAAATAATATATAGTTGTACATGTCAGGATAGTCTGGGTCCCTTTACCTTAAATCCAGTTTTTTTTTTTTTTTTAAAACTATTTCTCAAAAGATGACTTTATTAATGGATTAAAATATATAAAACTTCTGTTCATGTCTGCAGCATACTAAAAGGTAGGATTATTCAATTAAGGAGATAATTCAAGTTGCCCATAAAAAACATGACTTTCAAATGGGGGGTAGGAAGTGACATCAGAATTGTCATTGCTGGAAATTTTCAGTTTGGGAGAAGTTAACCATCTGCCCTAAATTAATTAGCTTAGGCAGCTGGAAAGAGGGGATATCTCTTCCTCCTTATTTTATATTTTCCTATAGATAATTTCATTGTAGAACTTAGAAATATTTTACTTTGATAATATGTCCATCAGTGAAAATTATTTGTTTCCTCTGCCAATGAAGAGGAAATGCTTATTCAGTACTTATTCTGTGCCAATTATTGTTTAATATCTGGGGGTACAGTAGTCAAATGAAAGAATTCTATCCACAAAGACATGGTGAATATACAAAAGTTCTCTTTGAACATTTTTCAGCAATTACTTCTTAAAGGTCCTGCCACCGAATATTAACATATTAATAAGAACAACAATGGCTAAGAGTTAATTAGTACTTACTAGGAGCTGGTTACTGTTCTAAAACTTTTGCATATACCCACTTATTTATCATCCCAATAGCCCTGTGCTATAGGAAGTATCATTTCCATTTTAGAGATGATAAAATTAAGACACAGAAAGGTGAAGTTAACATGCTCAGGTCCAAACTCAGTCTAGGTCCCGAGACTGCATACAGTACTATATGAGTTTCTGATTTGTTAAAATCAGTGCAATAATTATTGGAATTAATATAATTATAACTCCTTTTAGAGAGCAATAATTATTGAGTTCCAGCTTACAAATCAATGTAAGGTTTCTACCACAAAGATTTGTTAAATGCTTAGAATAGGATAGACAAAGTAATTTCTATGCAGATTTATGACTTAAATAAACAAACATGTTTTTTCTGCATATACTCTTTAAAAGGCTTATTCACTTTATACTTTCCTAATGGAATTTGAGATATATTTTAATTTATTTTCCTGGATTGTTCAGTATTTCAGCGTGAAATAAAATGGCTCTTTCATAAAAGTCCCAAATTGCCAATGCCTAGCACTTTCAGGAGAGAAAGTTTTACTACTGAGTTTTAAAATGAATAATTTAGACTTTTGATGAAAACAATTTGAAATGTCTTTTGAAACATAAGCAAACTATAACCAGAAGGGCAGAGGGAACTATTTTCAAATCATTCATCTAATGAAAGATATATAAATCACCTCCATGTCAAATGAGCTGACTGTATATTTTTCCAAAACATAAATCTTCTCTGAGGCTAAAACATAAATCTTTCTAGGGCCTTTAGCACCAACTCTTCTGTAATTCTGCACAGAGTAGATTAAAATAGCTTTAAATTATAGAAACAGTTTTACTTTAATTGACATTCACTTATGCAAGTCTTTGCCAACACATTTTAAAAAACTGATTGACTAAAAATATATTTAACTGCCTTCTTTCTACTGACCCTAAAAATCTCAATATTGAGTTGAATTACCAGTTTCAGAAAGTTAAAAATGAATTAAATATGAATTATGCAACTTTCTTAGACTAATAGTATTGATTCAAATTCAGGAAACTTTTGGAAAGAACTTGTAAATGACCCAGATTTTTATATGTGAGAATTTAAAATAATCTTAAATTCAATTGCCTACTAATTACTATGCTTGAAGAAAAAAAATACTTATTCTAGTCAGAACAAAATGAAAAATTACGTTCTTTGGGCATTTAACAAGAACCTTTCTATTTCATTCACCCAAAAACAATGGTTATAGTTCCTTAGGGATTTTAGTAAGAAAACATCATTTAATAGTCAGTTCTGTGGTTCAGATGTATTTAAAATAAATAAATGCTTAAACTGCAGTATAAAATTCTAGCAAAATAATTATATTTTATCTGAAATAATAGATGTTTTTGTATGGTATTAACATAACTACAGTTGTACAAATACTTCTAGACTATTTATATAACAATCACAAATGATTGATTTATACATGAAAAAAAAATAAGTTTAACCAACTGGTTGCTTTTTCTTACACAAAATAGGTTCCGTGAAAGTAAGGACAATGAGTGCTGTTATTTCTTTGTCTCCATTACCTAGCACAGTGTCTGGCACATAGTAAGCATTTAACTAAGTGGTTGGGAAAAAGTGAGGAAGAAAGAGAAGGGACCATATCACTTACTGCAGTGATTGTTTTGTATCTTGTACACACTGACTTAAAAAAAGAATTATTGCAAGTCTCCCCTTATGGGAACACTATATAATCTCTTGTGCATTAAGGCCATCTGTTAATTGAGTATCATTTGATTTATAAATGACCAGCTGAGTGTTGCTCTCAGTTACTTACTGTATTTAAGGAAGTTTTCTTAGACTGAAAGCTATGCTTCTTTTCTGTGCCTAATTTTCACTTAAGCTGGATTTATCTAGACCCCAAAGTACTGGCATTTAAAGTATCATTTAGGAAGCATGTCTAAGGCACTTCTGCAGTTGACTGAATTAACCTTTGGCTTCTGTGTAAACATTTGGTGCCATCTGGGTGAGTATTTAATAACTCCCTAATGGGACATGGGCCAGAGATGCATAGTCATTTTCCTGGGAACTAAAATTAGTGGATATATTACACGAAATAGTACTGCTCTACCTTCCTTCACCTGCCATTCTTCTGATGTGGCATGCAAAGGCCTGGAGAGGAATAAGGGGAAGGCAGAGACATTAGCCAGATATCACCTTTCATTGATTATGAAGCCTGTTAGATATTAGCCTGTTAGGTATAAATGACAATGATATTAGCAATATGACTATTCCAGATACAGTAGCAATCAAAGAACTTTTGGAAAATTTGATATGGTGACATTTTGAAAATATGGCAGTTTTAATATGCATTATGTGCTAAATATATTTATTAAGGGAATTATTCTTTTGTTGTCAATAAGTCAACTGCTTTGAGAATTTCAGCTGGTATCAAGGGACTATTTCACTTATTTGGCTTCATTTGTGCTCTGAAAGCAAAAGTCCCAAATTCCTAGTAGTTTATTTCACATTTTTATGGACTAGAATGCCTAATTTTACTTTTTAGGAGTTAAAGTGCTGTGCAATGGGTACATGAAAAGACAGTATATGGTAAAATCTAAAACTGTAGATCAAAGACTTATTTTAGTACTACATTTTGATATCATTTTTAGGCAAATGACAGGACGAGTCTCTCTTGACTGACTGAAAACCTTAATATGTAAGCAGAGCCAGTATGCTAAATCAGAACCACAGATTTGCTCTATTTGGCCAGCACTCTGCTTTTAAAAATTTGAACACTGGAAAATTTTCTAGAAAACTGACTTAAGAAGACAGAAAGCTTCAGTAAATCAATGACCTTGAAACACACACACAAAAATCAAATCAAGCACAAAATTCTGTGCCAAAAAAAGACATTAGTCCAAATGGTGTCACCCAAATCATTACATAAAAGCTAATTCTTAGCTTCTACAAACTGTTCATGAGAGTACGAAAAGTTAGTAAACTGAATTAATGAGGCTTATAAAAAGCAAATAGAAGAAAAAACTAACAAAGACAATATTCATTCAATACCAATGATTCCTTGAGGACATAGTCTGTGTCAATTATGGTTCTATGTGTTCGGAATTCATCAGAGAACAAAACACACAGAGATCTTTGCCCTCATGGGGTTAATATTCATATATAGGAAATTGAGAACAAGCAACAAACATAATAAATAGGCAGTTGAGATGATATGTTAGAAAATGTTAAGTACTATGAAGGAAAGAGAAAATGGGGCAGGTAATGGAGATTAGAAATTCCAGATGTGTATACGTATGAGTGTAATTTTAAATAGGGTCGTCAGTGCAGTCATCATTTGAGAAGGTAACATCTAAGCAGAGACTAGAAGGAGGTGAGGAAATGAGCCATTTGTGTATCTAGGGAAATAAATTTCAGGCAGAAGAAACAACAAATGCAAACCCCCTAAGGTAAAAGTACGCCTGTTCTGCTTGAGTATTCCAAGAAGGTCACCATTATGGAGTAAAGTTAGCAAGGAGAAAAATAGGAGATGAAGTCAGAAATGCATTGGTAGTTGAATCCTATAAGACCTTGTAGGCCATTGTATGGGATTTGGCTTTTACTCTAAATAAAAAAGGAAGCTATTGGGGATTTTGAACAGAAGGATGACAAGGAACATTTTGGCCTCTGTGTTTTGAATAAAAACTCAAGAGGAACAAGGGGAGAAGTAGAAGGTGATTAAGGGGCTACTGAAATAATCCAGGGATATAGGATGGTAATGAGGACCAAGTGGAAGTAGTAATATGAGAATTGGTCAGATGCTAAATATATATTGAAGGTAAGGCCAACAGAATGAGTAAAGAAATTTATAAAGCTGACTTACCTATGAATATGAATGCAAAATTTCTAAGTAAATGATAAATAATCCAGAATGGTACAAAAATACACCATGGGCTGCCAGTATGGCTTAGTAACTCCTATTGAATCAATCCACCCACAAATAACAACTATGAACTCCAGACAAAATATAAAATACAACTACCTGAAGTAAAAAGCAGGCTGATACTGGAGGAGAGTCAACATTTGGAAAAATGAAACAATATGGTGTGTGTGGCAGTTTGAAACTTCTGTGGACTACAGAAAATCATGTCCATATGGTTAATCCATTCCTGTGCATGTAAACCTATTGTAGGTGGGACCATACCTTTTGACTAAATTACTTCACTTAAGGGTCTTTGATTAGATTGCATGACACAGGGTGGGTCATAATACTCTTACTGGAGTCCTTTATATGGAATTGGGAAAGCCACAGAGACAGAGAGAAATTCCAGAAGCAGAGAAAGAAGCTGAAAGCAAAGAGACCTGGAGGAGAGGAAAGAGATGAGCTGACGCCACCATTGTGCCCTGCCAGGTGCCTGATCACCACAGGTGCAGCTCAGGGAGAAGGCATCTCCTGAGGAAGCCTTGATTTGGACATTTTCACAGCCTCAGAACTGTAAGCTTATAACTTAATAAATCTCCATTGTAAAAGCCAACCCATTTCTGGTAAATTGTTTTGGCAGCCTTTAGCAATTAAAACAGGGTGAGATTCTTTTTTTCCTGACATTTAGTCTGAGGGCAAGTCCAAGTCAAGGCCATGGGGTAGCTAAATAGAAAGCCTGCATTCTTGCTGGATTGAAGTATCAGGGGGTATTTAGTTGAGGGCAATGAAGTTACTGGAAAGTGAAAGGGGAGTGGAAAATGTGCAAAATCCTGAAAAGAGAAAATCAGAGAGTGGCAGCCCCAAATTCTGTGTATAAACTTTGCTGAAACTTCTGGTTGACCACCCTCCCCCGCCCCCGCCGACCGTACCTGTGTAGTATAGACTCCAAGCACCCACCACAGGTTAAAAGAACAGAATTGGGATTTCAGCTATCACCAGCTACAATGGAGACAGAGTTTTCAGTCTGAGTTCAGCCAAGTTAACTGCCTGCTTTCAAAATAAATTGTCTTCTCAGAGAAGCAAAAAATTTCAGAGTTTCTAGGTTGATAAACAAGGAAAAAACTTACACATGTACATAAGAGAGAAGTACAAATATAGTCATTGTACATTGTTAGCTTAAAAAAGGAAAGTATAAACATAAGTGTACATTAATATAAAAATCTCCCATATGATGAAAGACCAAACATTACTTTAAAAAAATGAAACTGATCCAAAAAATTAACATAGATGTCTTAAAAACAGTATGATAGGGAAAATTTTGCAAAAATTTATTTACAAGATACAATTTACGCTCATGAAAATACACAGACTATTATATATTGTTTTAGGTGAATATCTCTGAGGTAAATGTGTAATAACACTAACATCATTAATACCATAACTCCTTCAGAGTGAAAAAAGAGAAAATAAGCATCTAACAATATTTTTGTTTCTTTAAAAAATCTGAAGCAAGTATTATAAAATAAAATAGTAGCATTTATTTATTTTGGATAATGAATATATAGTGTTTATTATATTATGCATTCTGCGTTAAACAATCTCTAAGAAATTTTTTATTTGAATTTGATACTTGGAGATATCCATGCTTATCCAGGTTAACTAACCACAGCATGCGCTGTTATTTTATACTGGGTAGCAATTATATTACCTGCCAGACTCTGGTGGCATTGGTAGGCACTTAATTTCTTACACTCTGGCTTAAAGATAAGAGGATTTGGGATTTTTAAAAATTTAATTATTGTACTAATTTAGAACAAGTCCTTAATATTTCCTTATTGCTTCTCAACGTAGATCTAAATAATACATGCAGGAAAAGTTAAATGCTTAAGTTTTAGCATTTAAACTTAAAAAAGCTATTGAATAATAGCTTTGTCACTTACCATCTGCATAATCTTGGGGAAATAACTTAGATTTTCTACTCCTCAGTTTTCTCATCTGTTTTGTGGTAATAATTTTCTACCTCACATGGTTGTTTAAGGGTTGGTTTAGATAACACATAGTAAGCACTTAGTAAATGTTTGCCATTTATTATTACAATTCTTATGTAGGATCTAATAATATTTTATTTATTTATTTTTTTCTTTTTTCTTTTATTGAGGTACTGGGGGCTGGGGACTGAACCTGGGACTTCATATATGGGAAGCCGGTGTTCAACCACTGAATCACATCCACTCCTGTATTGTTTTTAAAGTGATCAGTTTGACATATAAAAAAGAATAATGAAAGGAACAATCAATTAATTTAACTCAGGTAGAAGAATCTCATATTTGTTTCTTTAGAACACTACTAAAATTATACTTATTGTAAGCTACTGTAATATCTTACTAT